>VUQS01070743.1:19822-44771 GCA_015108495.1 Heterochromis multidens
GGGTCAGCTGTGCAGGAGATGCTGAGAGTCCTGCAGCTGTTGGAGGGAAGAACAGCGTAGCAAATGAGGACGGAGAAGGAAAAGCAGTGTGTGTATGTGTGTGTGATTGTGTTAATCATGTTGTGGGGACGTAAATCAGTTTTACACAGTCACATTGTGGGGATCTGCTTCCTTTTCTGGGACAAAAAGCAAGCCCCCTGAATCATTACACTGGGGTGGGAAGACCTGGTTTAAGGTGAGAGTGTGTCTCCAGGAAATTAAAATGGTGTAAACTGTGTGTGTGTGTGTGTGTGTGTGTGTGTATGTGTGTGTCTGAGTGTGCATGTGTGTGCGTCTATCTGTTGAATGAGGAGATCTCCCCTATACAGCTCAAGCAGCCAATCAGCCGGCTCACTCTGACATAAAACCTAAACAGAGGAGAAAACAAAGATGGCTTTGTGCCAAAAGACGACTGCCTCTGCTTGTTTTGTCTGTATCTTGTCGACTTGGGCTTAAACTATTCATTCTGTCTTTTATTTGGGTTTAAACATGTGATTTGATGCCCTTTGAATAATCCACACTCAGAGCTCCAGACATCTTCCTCTCTCATACACTTTGAATTTTGGCATGGAGCTAAATCAGAGAGTTAAGCTATATGAATTTTGTTGAAATATGTGCGTATCTTAGTGCATATAGTTGCTTTTTCCCATTCCTGTATTTTTCTTTTTCTTTCATGAAAACAATTTGGTATTTTTGTCTTATTTTGTAATTTCCTGGGGGGGACTTTCCTTTTGTGGTGACACTGAGTCTTGCTGCTGTTGTGACAATCACGGTGACTCATGCTCTCAGACAATGTGCCAGATTTTTCCATGATTAAATTCAGATTTATTATGCACAGTGACGCAGCGCGACGCTTTGATCTTCGATCTTTATCCTCTGTAACAGGGCAGAAGGCTTCACTAAGACATTTTAAATTGCTCTGCACTGTTAGAAAGGAGACAGAAAAGGCTTCTTGGAGACAACAGTAAGGAAAACTCACCTATTTTTATATATATTTGTATTGAATTTTCCAGGAAACTAGCCCTGTAAGAGTTAAATTCTTCAAAACAGCATATGCTCAGATGAAGTGTGGGGGGGTTATGAGACTGTTAGGTAAAAGGTTTAATTCACAAAGAATTTATAACAAATTAACCCTACTTGAGATTGTTCTGTTAACTTGATCATGGTTTTGGTTGAAATATTCACTTTACCCCTGCTGAAAAATAATGCATGCTCCTGAAAAAGCATTCATACGTGACAAGTCATGTCAGGTCTGCCTCATCCTGGCACTGATGCCAAAGGATACCTTGAGCCTCTCTAAGAGGCCAACTGCTTTGACAAATCTGATGTATTTGACAAACCTGGCTTGAAGAATCCAGGACAAAGAATCCAAAGTATTGACCCAGCATCCAAACTGCCAAGATCCAAGTCCAGATGCACTTCTGTGGATTGCACTGGAATCAAACAGCAACCTCCAGTAATGAAAAATGAAGCCAACATGGGAGTGCCAAAACCTGCAGTTCCTCCTGTGGCTCCAAATATGAGTCACCACAGATTTCCATGTTCAAATGGCCAACAAGCACGTGGGAGGCAGTTCTGCTCACCCTAGCCCCCAAACTTATTGACTTGCTGCGTGATACAGAAAATCCAATAAGTTTGTGCTTTAGTCTTGGTGAGCGAAATTCTAGTATTTTGTTGGTCTGTTTTTTAGCACTAATTAATAACAATTAATAACTTTATTTATATAGCACTTTATAAAATCCACGTTACAAAGTGCTTTACAAGAACAACTGAATAAAACAAAGTAACAAATGTAAGAAATAAAAAGACAATTCAAAGCAAATAAAAAAATCAAATAAAATCGGGTAAAGCCTTCTCATAGATGGACAGGAGGTCAGCAGCTGAGGCTAGCCCATCAAATGGCCTAGCAGGTGGCTGGCAACGAGGAGGTTTGGGAGGAGGCCGGTGGTGACAGAAGAGGTGGGGCACCTCAGGAGGCTTGGAGGTGGCTTGAGATGAGGCCGACATCAATGGAGAAGACCCTCTGGTGGCTTGGCCTGGGGCTGACAACGGTGGCAAGGACCCTCCAGTGACTTGGCTGGGGGCTGGTGACAATGGAGGAGATGGAACTCCTCAGGAGACTCGGCTGGTGGTCGGCAGTGAAGACGGAGACCTTCGGACTCAGGCAGTGTGTGACCAACGGACTCGGCCTTAGGCTGGGACCCAGCTGACATGGGCGGAGATGCAGGCTCTGGCTGGGGTTCGACGTCGGCTGACATGAACGGAGATGCAGGTTCCAGCTGGGGCTTCCTTTTCCGCCATCGGGGAACATGCTTCTTCTCATGGGGAGCTGGAGGCAGCAGTGGCAATGAGCAGGGAGGCTGCACCGGTGGAGATGAGGAGTCTTCCGGGTGAAACATAGGCAAATGGTAAGCCAGCTACAGTGACGATGTGGACGCTACAAAGTCTTTGAAAAAGTCAGGCAGATGATGCACATAGCCTGGATTAGCCAACATAACCTGGTTAAGTGGGGCCTGAACAGACTGTTTCTTCTCAATGGTGAAAGAAGCAAACCATAGTCCATGGAGCCCGACTACCCAGGGATAAAAGTTCTTGAACTCAAAAAAAATATGGCCCTTTCTGGATCTAAAAACTCAACATGATAATGACCAAAATGCTATGACTGAGGTCTCAAATGCATAGTCCTAGTCATAGACATCACCGGTGACTACACTTGTCTTTTATATACAGTCTATAGTCTGACGGAGACTAATCCACCCCGGCTCCATCCCACAGCCCAGAGGACCAAAGGATCTGCTGCCATTTGTCCTGGTGGAAAACTCCACAGGACACTATCAGAAGTCCTGTGACCATTATGCAATGGGAGAGGGCTATTTTGGCACATAATAAGGACCTTCACATTAGGACAGGAGTTTTAATGTTGTGAGTGACGAGTGTAGATTGAAAAGATGGAAGTTTCTCTTCTGCTTATGTAAAGCCAGCTATAAGCTAACTAGCTTAGCATGAGGCTAAAGGTACAGGGCATTGGCAACAAACCCATCCCACCAGCATTTATAAAGCTCACTCGTTAAAACATTGCATCTTGTTTGTCTGAACCATTCAATAACCAAACGCTAACACTGAGGCCTGATTTAGACTTCTGCAGGGAGTCTTTGTAGAGCTTACGATGTAACCTCCATAAGTGGTTTCCCTCCTGGGTCCCTGCTTTGTTGTGGTCAGTTTTTTTTCAGGATCAAACATATTTGTCCCTCAAGTTTTTCCACTTCTTTGTACATTCCCTCACGTCCACTCCGATAGTTTCAGCAACCTCTCTCCAGGAATTTGCTGACATTTGTGAGTCCTTACGTTGGTACTATGATTATTATTCCTTATATTGAGATGATAATTGTTATTCTCTCACTGATAAATTTAAAAACTGCAGTGAAAAAGTAGCTGGAAATGCACAGGAGGAATCGACTGTGCTGAACAGGCCAAGCACACTTTATTAGTGTGCTAATAAAGACATGTTGCTATATTTCTAGGGAGGTGCACGTCACGTTACGCCCTAGATTTCCCGCTGAAGCATAAATCCCCAGTTACGCTTCAAAATACAGAGACTGAAGCCAATGGGTCACATCATCGGTGGCTACATCTTTTATGTACAGTCTCTCTCTATATAAACGCCTTAAGACTGTTTCCAGTCTTTAGCCTGAGATAACCAGCTACTACAAAATGTATCAGATGTGAGAGTCGCATCAGTCTTCACAGCAAACTCCCAGCAAGATCAAATTTAGGTATTTCCCAAAATGTTGTACTATTTCTTTAATACATCTATTTATTTAAGTTTTTAGAATGTGTTTGTTCTGTATGTGATGGGCAGAGTGGATGAGAATAAAAATTAAAAAAAAAAAAAAAAAACTGTTTTCAAATACAAAATCCTTTATGTATCAGTGAACATTTGCAGTAACCATGAAGAGATGCTGTGAGTGCACAGTTGGGGAGTTTTATCTTATTAAGCCTTCACTCTTCTGGAGGATGAGTCAGTAATAAATACAGTGGAGGGCTGTTTTTGTGACAGCTTGTTAGAGAAGCTGCCAAACAAGCTTTTAGACACATTCTGCAAGGTTCAAAAGTGATTCATGATCAATCAGGTGAGTGGTTTCAACCAAAGTAACTTTTGAGAGGTCCTTTGTTATGGTTATCTTTTTTCACTGTTATTCAGTGCTTGTATATTCCATGTTTGGAAAAGATCGACTTAATATTTTAGGATTTAACTACTATGTTTCTTATCTTTTGAATGGGGCACCTAAACAAAAGATCCTTAAACACTGGAGGAAAAGGCTGAGATATGCTTTCACTGAATGAAGGGATGGTGTCTTTAAGTATGTCTTTTCCTACCTGACCCTCTCTGGGGGATTTTTGTCCTTCACAGCTGCTGAGCTGGGGAATTTTACCACCAGAGGGAAGGAATGAAGTGTCTGTTTGACAGATTTGAAGACATCAAGGTGATCTGATTTTGCTGCTTCACTTTCTTCTCTAAGAAGCTGCTGTAGTCACCCTTGAAAAGAGTGAAACCTTCATATGATAAAACTCCCCATCTGTGCACTGATGACGTTTCTTTCTGTTCACTGCAAATATGGACAATGGATGATACATACAGGCAGTATTAGGTGCACAAATGCATGATTTTATGGTATTCTGATTCCCACAGCCACATTTACTGACCTTGTTGTCCACAGAATTGCAGGCCAGTAGGGCTATTCACACCTTTAATTGGATGATAGCGTGGTCGGCAGCTAAATTTATCTCACTTGTTTATTTTTGGACCTAAGCACAGTGCATTTACACTCTGATTAACTTTCTTCTTGGAAGCAGGTCATTTAGTGTAAAAGGGACCAGAACAAGGGTTTAATGTTTAGACTGAACCTGAATTCACAAAGAATTTAAAGAGGACCCACTATAACTTAAAGAAGGCTTTAAAGGGGACTTGTTATACTCATTTCCTGCCTCATAGTTTCACTCTTTTTACTAGAGTAGTTTTGCATGACTGAGAGTTCAAAATACTCCTTATTTATGTTATACTGGGCCTTGATCCACACTCTCCGTTGGTATGAATTGAGCTGTTTTAGCTCCTCTCCTTTAAAGGTGACTTTTTTTTCTGATTCGCTGCCCCTCACAAACAGAAGGTCTCAACAGCGGGTGGGTGGGGCTTCTGTGCTCACAGCCAGAGATGTGTACCTGAGATGACCATATTAATCTCTTTGAAATCATACAGAGCCAACAGTAGAAAAAAACTGCCTGAAAGTGAGTGTTTAGAGCAGCCTGAAGTCTGAATTCTTGGTTCACAGGGATTACTCATACATAACCTTTATTTATTATTTGAAAGTTCAGCCTTGTTTAATACGAGGATCCAGTATATAGTATTATATGACATATATGACAGAAAATAAGGAAAAGAACTACAGGAATCCCTTAATGTGCTGGTTACAAGTACTATGCTCTGTATTTTGGAGCTTCATTTGATTTGCTTTTCATAATTTGAAATAAAGTCACTGATAGGGGTACAGCTACCACAGACGGCTACCACAGACTGCTAGAACAGCTTCAATATGCCACGGCATTGATGAACACCATTCTTCAAAAAATATTCCTTTTTTTGATGATGGTAGAGAGTGATGTCCAGTATGTTGGCCAAAAATCTTCCATAGGTGTTTAATTGGGTTGAAATAAGGCTGAAAGCATATAGTTTATATCACGTTTATACTCATTATACCATCCAGTGACTCCTCATGCCCTATGGATCCTTGAGATATGTGATCCAGGAAGAGACCACTCCTACCAGGACAGAAGAGTTTCATCATAGCATTAAGGTGAACACTCAGTTCACCGATCCCTTCCGTCTTATCCAAGGGACAATTAATTTTCCCAAGGGGCCACATGAGAAACAGGGACTGTTGTGAAGGCCTGCACCAATAAGCTGAACTCAGTTCTGCTCAATAGTAATTTTATCTGTTTATAAACTGCAAGTGGTAAGAGAAGCAATGAAAATGTGAAATAGGCATAGTTAAAACATTTTATCAGTATTTAATCAACATTCTCAAAAACAATTGTGAACAACATGTGCATCTTTTTGCAAAGTTTTAGACTTTTAACTTTATACAAAGTGCTATTGCTATTCTGCTTGTGGTGTAATTACTTCATCTGCAGTTTCTCAGGTCTTTTTTCTTGTTCAGTGAGAGAAATCTAGTCTGTTTTGGGCTTGAACATGAGCGATGAGCAACTGGACCGAGAAAAAGTTAAATTGTCAACTTTGTTTTTCAACTGAAGCTCCAGATTTCCTGCAACGTCTTCAATCTGTCTTGTTATGGTTCACCTAGAAAGGGGCACATTTTCAAATAAGAGTCCACCAAATGCTCTTTGATAAACTCCCCATCAGAGAATGGTTTACTGTCTTTTTCTTTTTTTGTGGGAAATCACAGAGCAGAGGTAAAGCACCCTTTCTTTTTTGATGTGAGCTAAACATCAGGTCCAACACGTTTATAGTGAAACTGCATTCAAAATAAAAGCAACAAAGTTGTAGTGTGATTTTCCATAAAACTGAAAACAAAAACAGCAAATCATTTTCTGCTGGGGAGGTTATCGAAGAGTGTTTGGTGGTTTGATGTATACTTTTTTATGTTTGAATCCTAATTTCCCATTGACCTCACGAGGGCCAGGCAGGGACAACCAAAGGGCTGTACAATGCCCAGGTCTGCTCTAAGGGGACAAGTAAACCTAAACCATACCAGCAAAAAAAATCACCAGATACCCCAATGAAGGGGTCAGGTTTTCTCTTTAATCTGTCACCTGCCTGTAAATGTGTGGTCAGTTACTAACAGTAACATCTAATAGTGTTTCTAAACTCCAAAGACTTCTCTTCTGTCTTCTTGTCTTCACTCCCCCACTGCTTGTTTATCTTCTGCCTGCTTCTTTCCGTCCCCTGCACAATCCCTCCTTATCTCTTTGGCCTATTATTACTTGTTTAAAACTCTAGTTTCCTGCAATCCTTTGTCTCTGGGGAATCTTTGAGATAAAGTCTAAATTTATCCTCTGTTTTCCCAGAAAGTCCTGAGCTTTCCATTGATGTCGAAGTGCCAGGGAAAGCCTCTGAGTCTCTGGCATGGAAAATTAAGGAGCGAGGTAAACAAACACAGGGAAGCACTTTCCAACAAGATATCTTTTAAAAGGGGTTTGAACATATTTTCAAGTTGCAGGTATGTGTTTTATTGTATTCAGTGGTCAATAAATTATGAATACTAAGGTTTTATGGACCTTTTATCATTTCATAAATCTCTCTGACTGTTGTTTCATTAAAGACATATAAAGTTAATAAGGCCTTATTGAAGGCATATTAATCCTTTAGTTCTGCAGTTGTAAATATTAGCAAATTCAACTACTCAAGGGGATTTTACACAATCTAAAAGCAGTACTTATTAAAGGTTTTTATCTGATTTAAGTTTTAGTAAATTATATCTTTGTTGAAATTTAAAGTACTCACGAGCACTAAAAAACACTTTGGTTTTTACAACACGTGGCTTCATGACAAAGATAGAAAGATAGAACAAAAACTGTACAAGTTGTGCTGCATACAACTTCATTTCCTCACATATAGACCCAAAGCAGCAACAGAAGAAGTTTATTGATATTTTATTATCCTTCCTTCCAAACAGTGCATCTGATCCTCTTATGCTCGACAGCTCAGGCTGATAAATGACCCACAATACAAGATGGACGCATGAAGACGGTTGCATAATACCAGCAGACCTGCCTCCACGTGAGGGAGGCTTACTCACTGTAACCTACAGTAAACCCTCCCAGGTGTAGGTTACTCACTGTCATTTCCTCACCATCATCATCATCATCTGATATTTCATTTTCTCTGTGATTTGATTTGTGTCCTGAGGGTTATTCATCTGAGGAATGTCACGAAGAAGATTATCATGACCAACAGGAATCACACTGCAGCAAAAACATGGTGGCAAAATACAATAAAAATAGTAAACAGGAGCAAAGGCTTCAGGGAGGTGCTTCGTTTGTAGTTTCATATATCTGTGAGGAGGACATTTAATCTAACGATTTTGCCTTAATGTTCCTATAAATCAACACGAACCTATAATTTTAAGTCCCCCTTCCTCCTGTGCTTGACACTTCTCTCCAGGCTTCTGGGGGACTATTATACAACTTCATTTAAGTCATTACACCTTTATTGGCCTGAATGCATTCTGCACCATTTGCAGTTTATGTAGTTGAGAGCATTTATTAGACAATCCCATCATTTAGCAGGTGAAGTGCTGCTGTGTGCAGAGCTGGCAACAACATTTGTGCAAATGTTGCTTTGCAAACAAATAATGCTACAGCTGCTCCTGCACTCCCACTGCTACATATACCAATAAACTAACACTTACCTGACTGTGCTGCTGTTTCTTTGCAATTTAGTTTTACAACTTTCAGATGTCTTGAACACACAAATCCAACCATCATTTTTGAAACTGAGAAAACAACAATCCAGAAGGTTTATCTGCTATCTGCTGTGGAGCTTTTGATGATTTTGGTTATCAGATGAGAACAAATCTATCTATCTATCTATCCATTTTTTTCTGCTTATCCAATTAAGGGTTGGGGGTCTGGAGCCTATCCCAGCTGTAATAGGGCAAAAGGCACTGATGAAAATTCTGACATATAATTAAAACTTCCAGAAGAGCTACTTTATGGACTGTGTAGTGAATCCGTTCAGTCTGAATAAATGTAATTTATTGTTTATTTTTTCTTAATTTTACTAACTTTCATACCAATAACTTGTTAATTAGGTACTTTTTTTGCTTTATCATTTTATTATTGTTATTTTCTGTCTATTTTTAGCTTATTTTATGCATTTATTTATTTTTGGTTTTTTATATTATTTGTTTATTAAATGTATTAATTTTTGTATAATTTAATGAAATCTTACATTATGTAATTGTACCTTTCTTGAATTGTTATATTTTAACCTCATTAATATTTAATTTAATAATTATTATTTGATTATATTTAATTTAGTCCAATTATTTACTTGTTTTTATTTTGGTTTAGATCAAATTATTACATTATTTTGATTTTTCTCCCTGTTATTAGTTTATTTTCAATGAATTGTGTTTTCTGTTGTACATTTTTTTTTACACAGGTACTATTAAAAATCTCTTATATAACGACATATTTAATCTACTGGATGCCGGATTCATTAAATCTTGTTGCTGCTTATGATGAATCTAGATTATGTATAGCTTAATGTTTTAGTGTACTGTTTGTTTATTTATGTGACTGTGACTGTGTGTGTGTGTGTGTGTGTAGCCCTGTTAGGAGGAGTCTGTGTCGGAGGGGGGCGGTGTGTCTCGAGCCGCTCCGTGCGCTCACTGGCTGCTCTGTCTCTAATGTGTGAGAGCCCTCTCAGAGGTCTGACTGCCGGGACCGACCACCGGTCATTAGGTTACTGAAGCTGGCAGTGTGCGGACTCTTCAGCGCCGCCTCAGTCCGATCCCGGGACTGGGAGAAGTCAGACAGAGGAGGCTTTACGCACGGCTCTGCTGAGGACATGGAATGCATTGAAAGGACTCAGACTCTATGAAAGTTTGCAGTTTCCTAACGGGTATGGAGAAACAAATGAAAGACAATTAATGCAGTCACCCTTCACTCTCGCCTGGGTTTGAGGTGCAGCGGAGGATGACACCTGCACCCCGCCTGACGCGGATCACACTTGGCATCTTTGAATAGTAGGTCAAAGCTTCTGCGAGAGTGACTTTCTGCCTCTCATTCTGCACACAGATCACAGTCCCGCTCGCTTTGGTCCTCGGTTATTTTTCACAGCTGCAGAATTGGTGCATGTGCTGCGCTCCTATAGCCTATATCTTTATCTTTGCACCGTCGCGGACTGCGGCAAAAACACAAAAGCGGGCAAACGTCTACCTGGACTGCGCGTAAACACAGGTGAGCTGCTCTGAGGACAGTCATGTACATTTCAGGTTCTGCTCCCACAATTTTGATCTCTTTAAACTAAGGAGAAGGTTTAAAACAAAGAATACCCAAATATATCTCTGTAAACAGCCTTAAGTGTGTTCTGTGCGCGCTGTGCTATATATTCACCATGTCGGCTCGTGCATTTGCTGCTTAAGAGAAGAATCCTTTTAACAGTTTAAAATTTAGGAATCTGGAGAGAGATTAAATTATACTGGTGATTAATCCCTTACAGACCAGTTTTCCCATGTATTGCCACCTGAGGGGTTGAAACTAACGGTCTTAATCTACATTGACTAAATATGTTAAACATGTGTTACACCAGCAGCTTCATTCAGCTCCCCATACATGTTTAATCTTGGTGAAATATTTAAACTCAAAATGTTTTTATTGCTGCAAAAATTCCAGATGTAATGTGTTGGAGGCTCTTTTTGGGATCTCCTCTAAAATGCAATGTCAAGTTGAGTCCTTTTTTGGCTGTACAAGATGATCTTAAAGAGGTTATAGTCAACCACAGCGTTCACTTGGCAGTAGATGATGTGTTTGTGGGATTAGTTGGCTTTGTTTACGTTCATTCTAATTTGCATTAGTTTCAATTCTTTCGTCCTTTGTCTCTGTCATTCAGCACTCTGGCATGCCTGCACTGCTCACCTCTTCATGAGATCACATCTCCTGGATAGTTAGAAAACAAAGAGGAAAAACTCCCTCCATATCACCAGTGAGGTTTATAATCTCTGGAGCACTGACTGACTCACCATGGGCACCGTACTATCGTTATCACCCAGCTCCCGCAAATCAGGCTACTATGACAACCGCCCTGGCTCGCTCAGCCACTACCCGAGTCTCAGCAGCCGCTCCCTCAACAGCCAGAAAGACCGCGGGCTAAAGAGGGGCCAGTCCATTTTTCTCCCGGCACTCACATGGAAGAGACTTGTGGCCTCTACGAAGAAGAAGGGCAACTCAAAGAAAGGCTCCGGCGGTCCGGCAGCCCTCGGGGATCCTTTAAACAACAACAACAACATTAACATCTACCAGAAGGATCCTGTGCTGCACCTCAACCGCGAGAATGTGAAGAAGTCCCTGTCATGTGCCAACCTGTCCAGCTATGAGGGCCCAGCCGGTCTGGGTCTGGGGCTTGGCTATGGACTGGGGATGGGTCAGGGACACGGATACAGCTACAGCAAATCTCAGCAGCTTTCCTCTGTGAAAAAAGTCCCTCAAGGAACGGTGACCTCATCTCCGAAGCGAGTCATCGTCCAGGCCTCCACCAGTGAGCTCCTCCGCTGTTTGGGGGAGTTCCTGTGCTGTCGCTGTTACCGCCTGAAGCATCTGTCTCCGGCCGACCCGGTGCTCTGGCTGCGGGCTGTGGACCGCTCGCTGCTGCTGCAGGGCTGGCAGGACCAGGCCTTCGTCACGCCAGCCAACGTTGTCTTCGTCTACATGCTGTGCCGAGACGTAGTGGACGGTGATCTGGTGGCGTCGGAGCACGAGCTACAGGCCATCCTGCTCACCTGCCTCTACCTGTCCTATTCCTACATGGGCAATGAGATCTCATACCCTCTCAAGCCCTTCCTCGTGGAGGCAGGTAAGGAGGCCTTCTGGGACCGTTGCCTTGCCATCATTGATGCCACAAGCTCCAAGATGCTGCGCATCAATGCAGACCCGCACTTTTTCACACAAGTATTTGCTGAACTGAAGAGCGAAGGAGGCTGCGGCCCTCAGGATTATAGCCGGGTGCTGGATCGGTGAGCACCCAACCTCGCTGACCACATGCCTTTGTGTACAGTCATGCACTCGTACACAGACACACACACACACACACACACAGTTATCATGCAGATTTGTCCACCCCTTTTTTTTCTATGAAGGCCTATCTTGACAGAATTATACAAACTTATTACATCTGTGCTTGTTGCCACTGTCCCTTCCATCCACAGATAACTGGCTAACTGGGGCTTACAGTTGTTTCTGAGTTTACTTTAACTGGGGAACCATTCGGTCCACCCCCCCCATGTCTATTCCCAGTTGTCCCAGCTGCTCCTCTGCATCTGCGCAGACTCACCTGAATGTTATCAATCAGTATGCACAAGGCAGGAAGATTCCATTACCACTCACAAAACACATGTTTTTTACACTAGTGGCAGAAGAGAAACATAGACAGACAACATAGTCCACAGGATATTTTCCTGGAGAATACAAGGCAACACCTTGACTGACGGGAACAGCTGAGAGGTCCATGTCCGGTCCCGCTGGTCCTGCTGTGCAATCAGTAAAACAAAACAAACAGGCAGTATGTTTTTGCGGAGCCTTTTGAGGACACAGTTGCTGTTTTTTTTTTCTTCACTCACTCAAACCTGCCAGTGGCTCCCCCTATGTTTACATCCCATTTAACCCTGAGGTGGAAGCAAAACACGAGTTTAACACGGGCATGTTTGGTGTGAGCGCATGCAAGGCCGTGTGCGTAGGCATTGTGCAGTGGACGGCAGCCAAGGTCATCAGCTGTTTACCCCGTCCTTTGTTCCCTGCGTCTTGTTGACAGGGCACCCACAGCCGTGGTATTAATGAGATTAGCCGATTACTGCTGCCCCTCCCCTACGTCAGCCTCTGCCCCCTTCTTGTCCGGTCGGCAGCCCTGCAGACCTCCAGTGGCTAATCCAAGCCAGGCAGGACTGGGCAGGACTATAGACACACACACATATTTAAATACTTTGTTGTGTGTGCTTTATTCTCCTCGGTGCATGAATGTGTGGCACACGTGTGCAGCTCGGGGTCCGAGGTGGAGGTAGCAAAGCTTTCCAAAGGCCATCCAGGCAGAAATGATAGATGAATGCTGTTGTGGTTAAAGGGGTTTGTTGTTGCTGCTTCTGAATTTGTCCCACTTTCTCATCCCTCACCTGCGCATCCTCATCTGCCATCAAGAGGCTTTCAGGAACTGGGAGTTCATTTCTCTCATGTTCCTCCCTACACTCAAGTATTCCCTTGAATGAACCATTGGCATTTGTGCTTCAGTGGCTTTAATCCCTAGTCTCTGTGTGTTTTATTGTGCATGTCAGAGATGGGTCACAGATGAGCTCCAAGTTCATCGTTTTTAGTTTTTAAGAGCTTATCAACTGCATTTGGACCCACTATACTCATAAGAAGATTTTGATCTACAGTAATTTATATTTGGTGCCATGGCCTTTTTCTGGGAGCTCCCTATCCTTCCACATGCATACAGGGAAAGCCAGAGGCAGGGAGAGCAGCTGCAAGACCCAGCAGAGAACAGAGCAGGCATCAGTGGCATCAGACGTGATATTTATTAAGTCAGACAGAACATGAGAGGAGGAGCTGGGGTGGAAGTGGGTTGCAAAGTAACTTGCAAGTGACTTGCACTATATGAAATAGCCAATTGGATGTGTAGAAAGCTATCGGCTGAGCTATCAGCTGATGTGGGCTGGCCTTGAGATCAGCTAATCTGCCCAGATTGCGGCTGAGCCTGATTTCACGGCCTTCTGCTTAACTAAAGCAATATCTAGTAATGCTGACAGCTCAACAAAAGTCCAAATGTTCACATTTTCAGGCCATAGAAAGACACTACACACATGGAGTCTTGTAGATTTTTAATCACATATTTTTGAGGGTGTTTGGGATAAATTGAAGAGATTTCCCAACTAACTTTGGGCTTGTGCCCCTTTAAAAATTAAATGTGTACCTGTGACCCCTCACTGATGCATATGTATATGTAGACCAATTGTAAAACTTGTTTTTAACAAGATTTAAACTCCCCCCAAAAAGAAAAATGTAACTGACAAAAAAAAGCACATATTTTTGGGAAATGAGGTATATTTTTGCTCTCCACCTCTTAATCATTTCAAGATCCTTCAAAATTTTCCTGTGACCCTTTTTTTGGCATCTTGAGGGTGGTTTATGATGCATTTGGTCCAAGAGGCTGTTAAAAACTTAAAAGTCTTCTATTGTGTGAAGTGGAAAAGCCTTAATCTTATTGTAGTCAGGCATCTGGAGGTTTTGGTGCTCCACCTCCCTCCTCCACGTGGCAATCACTTTGCTGTGATGCCTCGCTATATTGTCGGCCACAAGGTTGTATGATGCATAAGCATCCATGCATCAGATATGACCTTTACACACATGCAGATGCACTGTGGTACACATATTCCCCTTGGGTAATCCAGTTCTAATCCTCCTGCCCAATCAAACAAAGAAAGGGAGCACAGGATGAAAACATGGAGAAATAAGTAAACGGTTCACAATACGTTTGGTGAAACACTTCCCCTCAAGCCGAGCTCTGACAAACTGAAGGCTGAGAGCGCAGCCCTGCCACCTACTTCAGCTCATCCAGGCTTACTGGAGTTGAGCCTCCCTGCCCTCCTGAGGCGTCTCGCATGAGCTCACACCAGTCAGCCTGAGAGGAGTGACAGTGGTGATTCACGCTCGGAGAGTTGAGAAGTGAAACATCGCTTTCTCCGGAGCGTTGACTAGCAGCCATTTTGGACTCGTAGGTCAGCGCAACTCTCTCTGTGGCCTGGCTTCGGCTTTGACAAGGACACTTGTGTCTTAACTCACCCCCTCCTGCCTCTCCCCTCCCTACACACACACACTCAGCTGTTGTTCCCTGCCTGTTTCATTAGATTTGACATCCCACACCCGCCAGCCATTGTCAGGACGAGGAAGGGCAGAATGGGCCTGTTTGTTGGCACCTCCTTGGTTGTGTGTTTGCGTGTGAATGCAGGTCAAAGTTAAGGGCAACATCTGCTTCCACCATGCACCTCCCGTAGACCTGGACGATGATTAAATTAGAAGATACAGCATCTCATTGACATCAGTGAGAAATAAGGAATAAAGGAGCACATCGTGACCCTTCCTTTTAATGAAAAAGGACTCTTGCTTACATGTGGCTCATTCTTCACACTCTGTGAACAACAGCACAGACACAGCACAGAACCACGTTTATTTCAGCTTGAGCTTTAACACAGTTTTTCAGTTGTTACGTAATTTGATCCTAAACAAAAAGGCATCATCTCGCCTTTTTCAGCACATCTGTCCAATCAGTCGACGAGTCGGATGGTATAGCTGTTCCTCAGTTAACTCGCTATTTAGCTGGAGCTGTGATTCTGTTTATCCAATCAAAACCCTCGGTATGATTCCCGAGCAAATTTTTACATCTGACTGACGGCGGACACACGATGCCTGTGACATTTCTGTGGATGATTCCAGAGACTTAAACATGATAAACATGATGTTTAGTGCAGTTTGGACCTCACTCTGTAGATGGGACCTTCGTCTGGGACTTTGGCAACTCAGAGTTACAGAATATTTCAGCTGGCTCTGTGCAAGAGACTCTGTGTGAACAATGTGATAAAAGACTTAAAAGATAAGTCTGGTGTCATTCTTTAGTTTTCTTACTGTCAACAAGCACCATGCATCGGACTTTGTTTTTACGCTTTCAGACTTGTCTGCGCATTTATCTGCAAGCCAGTTTGTTCTTGTTAAAGACGGGATGTGAATGTATACTTTTATTTTATAAAAAAGGTGGGCACTTTAGTTTTAAGCGAACATCAATAGCACAGGAGTAAATCTGTTGGGGACTATTTTCAGATCGTACATTTACAGCTCCAGGGTTTGAAAAACTACAGTGCCTACATTCATTAAATTAAGTAGTGTATGTGTTTAATGGTTTAATGGCTAAGGCACAAAGGGTTACGCTGCTGTATATCAATAATTTTTTGATTTGTTGACACTAAGAAATATTTAAGGTGTATCACCACTTATCCTTTAAGCTGCCACAGCTCTGTGAGCTGTGTTATTTCAGTGCTGCTGCTGTAGGTTGGTGTGTAATTTCAATGGCACGCCTTAGACTGATAATGTAAATATGTGGATGTGTAACAAAAAGAGCTGTTAAGAATGAAAAAATGAACAAAAAGAAATAGTCTTGCTGTGTAGTAGCATGCATGCCAGCCAGCTAGCTTAGACATTTTTCTTTTTTTCCTTTTTTTTTTTTCCTTTTTCCTTTAACTTCTGTTTTGGTTGATTTTTTTTTTTTTTTATATGTGATGTTTTCAATGAATTTCTAAGGTAATTTAAAACTGGATCTCATTGGTTACAGGAAACATGATGTCATCAGTATAAAGTCTATCATGGCTGTAGGTGTAACTGTCATCATGATTGTGGTCTGCTCATGTTTAGAAACACTACAGACAAAAGAAAAGAAAAGCTCATTTTTCTAAAGCATGTGATGTGACCCACTCTCACGCCAGACTTCATTTGTCACTTCGCTAAGTTAAATGGGTCAGCTGGAGTTTTTTTTTTTTTTAAACCTGAGCTCAGGCCGTTCTTGTTGCTAAATTCGTAAAGAACTGATCGAGTTAGACGCTTTTCTCATCAATGCACCAGCTGGTGACACAAAGCCGTCCATTGTACGTGCAGCAGTTGTCGCAGGCAGCTCCGGCTGAGCCTGCGTCCTCTCTGATCGTAGCTTTGTCTCTGATTCAAAACAACACTTTAAAAAAAGTTTCAAAAAAAAAAAAAAGTTTCAAAAGTTTCACAACTTCACTTTGTTTCTGCGCCTTTTCTTGTGCCAGAGCTGGACAGATGTTAGTACAGACATAAATATATAACTGTCCAGTGTCCTCCTCCTCCTCCTCCACGGCTGCTGAGTTTCCATGGTTACTTTCCTCAGCCATCTTTGTAACTGTCACACCGAGATGAAGCAGCACCTCGAGCGACTTTTGTAAAGCCACTCAAGTATGTGTCTCTCTAAAAGTAAAAATACTGTTGATGGGGAAAACTTGAAGAAAAACAAATGTGACTGTTTCATTTTTTCATGTTATTATTTTTTTTGTTTATTTCCTTTTTCATGATGATGATGACGTTTACTATATTGATTATTTAATAAAGTATTGAGCTGAAATCCAAACCTGCTGTTTCCCATTTTCCACTCAACTAAACTGCCTTTGTCCTCCACACAGCACACATGATGATATACTCTCCGCCTGCAATCCAGCTAACTTCAGGCTGGCTGTAAATTCATGTGGGACATAAAAAAGCTTAATGCACAGCCACACAATGGTTTGGTGCTGCAGATGGCCTTTTGGCTTCCTCTCAGTGAGGGCTGGGCTCCATCTGAGCATTTCTCTGCACTCAGTCACCACCCTTCCCTCTGTTACCACAGGTGGAAATGCTGTGATGTGATGCCACCTCTGCTCAGCAACAGTCTCTGTGAAGATTTGTGCAGCCTACATACGACATGAAAGAACAAAGTTGGTGCTGCAGAGGTGAGACAGCTTTGTTCTGAAAGTGTACATGAGAAATGAGAAACGCAGAGAGGAAAGCAGGTTTTGTGTTGCTGATTGGGTAGCTGTGATCAGCAGAGCGTCTGCCTCGGGCTGCCTTCACACCCACACACACACACATACAGATATCTCTGCATCTTAACTGTGCTTCTTTTCCCACAACTTTGCAGTTTTTCTTGCGTATCAAATGAAAATTATGATTCAAACACTACGAAACCTGAAAAAGTTTATTTGTTTCTTGTTGCTTTCATATGATTTATGATTTAAATATGCTAACTGAGCCACTGTTAGCTTGTTTTAGGCCTCAGTCACATAGGCTTAGAGACCAGTTGGCAACCCCCTGGCAACCACAGGTTGCTAGGGAAAAATGTGCATTCCCTGAATGGTCCCTGGTTGCTGGTTTTTGGTGAAGGTTGCTGCACCAAAAAACCCCTTTGTGATCGCTGTGATTGCTTCGCTAGAAGATTGTTGCAGTCACCTGTAGTTTGCTAGGAAGACATAGTTTGCACTCACCAACTACCGAGTGGTAGTGAAACTTGAAAAAGTGCGACGCAGACGGGAAACAGTAAGGCGCAGGCAGAGAGGAAGGCTCTGCTGAGGGTGGTGAAAGCCGCACAGAGGATTGTTGGCAGCAGTCTCCCCACAACCACGCACATCTACACCAGCAGATGCAGGAAAAGGGCCTCCTGTATCTTGAAAGACTCTACTCACCCAGCACACACACTTTTTGTCCCCCTCCCCTCGGGCAGGAGGCTGTGGAGCATCAAGAGCAGGACCACCAGACTGAGGAACAGCTTATTCCCAGAGGCTGTAAGACTGTTGAACTCTGGTGGTGCTCTGTAGTCTCTGTTGCTTCAAGCCAAAGGTGACAGAAATGTGAAACACGGTGTCTTTGTGCTATCCATCGCACACTTTCTCTGAAACTTGTAAACTGTGACTCTGTCATTTTCTTATACTGTAAATATATTTCTTAGTCCTTGTTTTTGTATATATTGCTCTTGTTGTGTTCTTATTCTGGGATAACCAGGACTTGAGTGCAAATGTCGTTTCACCACCAATGTGAATACATGTGTTGGAATGACAGTAAAAACCCTTGAATCCTTGAAAAATGCAACTTTTAATTTGAACCTGTGCTGTTCCTGTTACAGTAGGTCCCATGAAAAAGCTGTGTTTATTCTCAAATTTACTACTTCCAGACTGCCTTCTACATATTTTTAGAGTTTTTTTTTTTTTTTTTGCTGAAAACTGCTAACCTTAGGCATTTAGTATAATATCATATAAATATTTATCTAAGTGCATATTTAAGACCTGTTTTAGCTTTTGTAAGATTGTTCCAAAATAGAAAAAGTCAGTTGGAGGTTCATTCAGCTAGCCAATTTTAATTACTACTGTTAGCAGTTACTAGCTGGTTCAGCTACTGTCAACATTTCAGCTTGCACAATAAAACCCTCTAATGAGTTAAAATGTTTTACTTTAAAGTCTGTTGTAGAGTACCACACTTGTAAATTCTGATGCTTTTACATGTCCCAGAAGAGGTGTTTGGTAACAGGTGGCTAAATGAGAGTAGCACCTTTATGACTGCTTTATTGCGTGTTTAATCCATGCTCTTATTTTTTGTAAAGCGAGTAGTGGTAAAGTGCTTATTTTACAATTAAAAACACATATTTAAACACATATATTTCCTTTTAAACACATATATTTAGCTTTCGTGAGAGAAATGACTTCTCAGTGAAAGCAGCTCACTTGGCATAGCACTTTGTCTCTCTGTCTGATGATATTGGAAAATGATTGTTTAAATGCCATTTATTATCTCTTCACAATGCGAGAGTGAGAGGGCAGTTTTGGCTATATGGTGCTGGTCAGAGCTGGGGTCAGTGACCGACGCTGTGGGGACCCTTCAGAGGCCGAAGAGGTGAGGGAGGTGAGGCCAGGGGTGCTTTAATAAGAAAAAAGGAAGAAGACAGATGAGATGAGGTGGACAGGATTCACTGCAGATGGCTGCCACAGCCTGACTGAGTTCTTTCCAGATTTCTCCTGTCCTCTGAGGACACAAATCACCAGCTCTCTGACTTCCAGTGTCACTCTTCTATAGTGCCTCTGAGCTCCCTGTGGCTTTTCAAAGCCTCGGCTGCTGTTCACTGACTTTTATCAGTCCTCTGGGAACCAACATGCACCAAAACCCTGCTGCCATTCTTTATATAGATGCTCTCCAAAGACATTATCAATTCAAGCTGTGCTGCACTTTTCTACCACAGTCCCTGCTTTAAAATATATCTTTAAAATTCAAAACGTATTATTAACACGAAGAGCAAACAGTTTCTGTCCAAACACAGAATCAACAAAGAAACAGAATTCATCAACGTTATGATTGTTAGCATGTCCAGCTGTTGCCAGGGAGGGCCAAGGAGAATATTACTGGGTAATTAGGTCACATTAGTGTGTGGTGGTCATAATAATAAAACCCTGTTTACAAGAAAAAGCATATCCACTGTGGCGGGTATAACAGTTATATCTACTCGCCAATAATGTTTGACGTAGCAGTCGTTTCCGAAGCTCAATGCCATGTTCACGTCATAGTGTAATTACCAATTACCACTAATAAACAGCACTGGCGTCAACACTAATTAATGCTGAATGGGAAGGTTGTTTAGTTAGTATTTAAACAAGCCCACTGAGTAATTATTTCCTGCTGATGGTCAAACGGTCAAAATTACATAAAAAAGATCTGTTGAACTTACGGCACTAGGGCTAACTGGCACTAGACTGCAGTATGAGAACAAAATATTTTTCATTTCCAAGTCTTCTACTTGGATCGTGAACTACTGAGGGATCTCTTTCCCCCTTGACTGCGAGCTTTAGAGCCTCTATCCACATATAAGGCAGCTCACATTGTCTCCCATCGCTCTAAAGCTCTAATATTTCCCACCCTGTCATATATCAGTACTTTTTGCTCTTACTGGTAGCTGCCTAAATTTCTCACCTTAAAGTTAAGATTAGTTTATCTGCTTGTTAACTCTGATGTCATCAGCCGTACCCGGGTCCAAATACTTCTTCCTCAGCTCTTGAAATTAAACAAATACTGAAGCACCAGTGAGAGTAAAAAAATTATACAAATTCTTTTAAGGCCAATAAAATGATCAGTGTGGCTGTTCTTCCAGGTGTTACAATAAAGTTTAAAGTCCAGGCATCCATAAAAAAAGAGGATTTATGAGGTTTAAAAGCAGAGGTAGAAATTAGCAGTAAGTGTTCTGACTTAAGTATTTCTAAATAAGCAAAAATGTACAGCATTGCTATGATTTTGGGTGAAAATAAAGATGGAAAACTACATATCAGTGACATCTGGAGCTGGAGGGTTAGTGAAGTTGGGCTAGTTGGTCCATCAAGATGACAATAAAACAGCAGTAAGATGGATTTAGTCTGCTATCTTTCTACAATTGAATGGGGTCAAGTTGGCAATTACATGCAATCTGTTTTGTTACAGTGATTAATCTGCAAAAATTGCAAATCTGTTGCCGTCTACATACACAGAAATTCACATTAAGTACTTATATTCAGAGTCTAGCCTGAACCTCACACATTTGAAAGAGAAATTCAGAAACTCCTCACGGTGAAGTTGTTGATATAAGTTGTCGATTTAACTGCAAAGTGACATAGGCGTTCAGCAACCTTGCTTTTAAATAGGAAAACAACCAGTTGGAAACCAGTTGAGTCGAGTCTCCTATTGCAAAGAGATGTGTCATCGCAGACTGACTCAGATCAGAAGGCAGTTATCTGCAAACCTTCACCAAACTGTCTGAGAGTGATTGCAGTCAGTCCGAGTCAGACTGCATTTAGCTGGAGACAGGTTGCCTCCTACCAGGAGACCTGTGCAATTGCCTTGTGATTGAAAATGGTTGCCCAGAGTTTGAGACACTTCTTGTAATTAGCCTCTGACAGCAAAAAAATCAATGCAATTACTGGGCAACCATAAATATTTCCTAGTCACAAGGAGGTTGTCATCCTATTTTTACTCTAGTGTGACTGAGCCAAAAGAATTGGAGTCATTTAACTGGACCTCTCCACCATGTCTGTGCTGTAGGTGCCTTCTAGAGTATTTTTAATTGGATTAGATGACAAATAAGGCTTGCTGTGTGGTATAGGCTGTCCAAAAAGTTTGTACTTCAGTTTTGTTGAGTAAAGTTTTAGTACTCTAGTAAAATTCTGAGGATAGACTTTACCTGGAGCCAGGTTGAGGCAGCTGCACAGGACAGGGGAAAATGGAAATCTATTGTTGTTGGCCTATATCCCAGAGTGGGATGAAGGGCTTATCTAGTAAAATTCTAGTCTGTTACTTAGGATTCCACTTTCATCCAAACACGGTCCCTTCTGGCACCAAAAAACATGGTTGTAGCCAAAAATACATAGGCCAAAACCAGAGGGTGACATCATGGTTGCCACATCCATGTTTTATATACAGTCTATGATTACAGCCCATTACATTTTGTTTAGGAGACACCATCTTTGTGCTAATCAATAAACTGTGTTTACACTGCATATTAATAACAAGTGCATCAGTTAGAGGTTTGTCTGCCTTGACTATGTGTAGATATTTTTCAGTTTGAGACACGTCCGGCTACGTCTTACTATAAATAGTACTATAAATCAAGCCTTACAATGCAGACCTAACCCCTTCAGTAAGTCAATATAGCTTCTCAAGCTGATGATTACGCAGATTGGTTGTTGGATGATTTTTAGGCTGTTACAGTGTCTGGTGATGGTACACACACACCTGCCGCTCCACTATCAATGTGCAATTCAAGAAAGTCAGTATAAGAAACAAAAGCAACCGTTTGAGAAGAAGATGGTCTTCATATAAGCTAACCAAACAACCCAAAATACACCTCTTTTTTTCCAAGTTTGGTCGCTGTGGTTTATCAAACGTTTCCTGATTAGTAAGCATTCAGGCTGATGGCATGCTGGCTCAGAGCGAGCCAAAGTAAAAACCAATCTCCCCCCTCATGTTACTGTAATCTGCAGCATGTGACCTCCTCTCGGCTCGATGACGGAGCAGTGCTGGAAAACCTGCAGGGCTAACCAAACCAGTGGCTGCTATGCACTGAGAGGATTTAAGGGGAAAAACACAGCAGCTCTGGGACACATTATATTCCCATTGGTAAATCCTCTCCAACTCATTACCAAATCCTCGCTGCAGGGCTGCTAATCTCTAAAGAGAAACAGACCAGGTGCCAGTCTTTTTGTAATGGAATTGCACGGCGGTTTAAGTGATTGCATCAACAATTGCCAGCCCTGATAAATTAGATTAGACGTAGAAGAATCCTGTTTGCATACTATTGCTGTAAGAAACCAAGAAACTTCATGATAATCCAAAGCAAACATCAGATGAAACACTGTTAGTGTCGATCTACATTCTAACCACACACCTGATTGCAGTATTGTGTTTATGCCTGCCTAAGACTGGTTTTTATTCACAGCGAGGAGAGACGTGATTGGAGCTGTCAGAGAGGAAAATGACTGCAAAAATTATGTGGAAGAAAAGCCTGGCAGCAGCAGCTGTGAATGTGATGAGGAAACAACTGGGAAAATAACTGTTGCATTTGTGTTAATGGAATATATGCCATTAAGCTTAACCCATCAAAAAAGCAGGGGGAGCACATTGAATGCAACTCTGTGTTTGTGAAAAAGATGCCGCTTCGGAGAGCCAAAATATCCCCGTTTGATCTGATGATTAACTGTTCATCTGTTTGGAAAATGTGTTTGCGTGCATCGAAGATGCACGCAAAACACGCTTAATAATCAGAGATGGAGAGGCTTTAAATGCTGCTCTAACACGTAATTGATAAATCAGGGCTTTTACATGAATGATTAAAGGATTACAGACAAACAAATGCAGCATATAATCTCAGTTTTCTAACATATAGCCTTCAGTGAGTGATTGGTGGAGCTGTAACTGGGAGAAGAGCTGTGGTTTTGGTGCAGAGGAGCGACAGCAGATTAACACAGAATCTCTGGAGTCCTTCATTTGGCGCAGAAACACAGAGCTTCCACACTAACACACATAAATCTGAGGCTCACGCTGAGGCGCTGCTCGTGGCATCTCAGTAAACAAATCTCGGTCAGTTGCATGATCTTCCCTCTGCAGCTGTAGAGACTTTTGAATTCTCTCATTTTCTGAGACCAACTCAAACTGAAAAATTTGATTTACAATTAACTTTGTTTTGCCACTAAATGCAATTTGCTGTGAAAATAGGAGCATGAGGGCAGAGGGCTGAGGTGTGTAGACGACAGTGATTTCTGCCAGATGTTTACTTTCATTTTTCTTTGACTAATGAGATCTCAAAATAATGAAACACAAGAGATGAAGCTGCTGACTGCAGTCACTTAGTTAATAAAACCTGAGGGTGAAAAAGGCACAAAAGTTTCAGCATAGAAACCAAAAAAGACTCACTACACTGTCCTGCCTACAATCTGGGTTTTGGGAGTATCTTTTTATATCCCTGTTTCTTGGTTAAGCTCTTATTCTAAAATGCAAGCTGGATTAGTCTGACACAAAAGCAGGATACTGACATGGAAACACTTTTCTTGGGTTCCTGATCCTTCTTTGTCATGTGTCCTCCACTTCAATTATCAAGTCATCTGGCATCCTGACCAAAGCCATTGGGTTAGACTACTGTTAATCTTAAACCTGGATTATACTTTCCACATCCGCATGTCTACTCAGGTCCATGGGTTTGCTCGGGTCTGAGTGATGGAAATTTCATCATTAGATGATGAACACGAGTGTCCGTGTGGATTACCACATGCCTGCCTGTTTTTTATGACCATGTGGACTCATTCGTTGAGAATTTACATTAAAATGCACCAACTACACATGTGCCCCAGGCAGCAGACTTCAGAGAAGTATAACAGGAATGACTATTTGGCCGTTGGGTCTCCAGTTGTCCGTGTCCACAACGAAGGATAATCTTACCACTGGGTAAGAGCGTGAATAGGATTAGTGGTGTTTTTTTATGTACTTGTACTTTATTTATTCTATCTCTTGATGCATGCTCAATAATCCAGGTAAAAGAATCCCAAAAAGCTGAATCTATTCATCTGGACGTAGCGTTTTTTAGTGGGAGAAACGTTTCATCACTCATCCAAGTGACTTCTTCAGTCTCAACTGACTGCAGGCTTCCCCAACCTTATAAACAGTACATTTGCATAATGACCGAAACCAGCACCATTGACTAACAATGGGCCATGAGGTCAGTTTCATGATCAATAGTATGCAAATTGTCATGACCACTGATCAGTGGCCATGAGTACCATTCACAGAGATTGGGGAATGGCTGCAATCACAGCATTGTAAGATGGTGACAGATGTACCCTTAGGCCCCCTCCTCGGTTCAGAGATGGTCTTTCCCTTTTCACGTAAATGGCCTCCTTGACTCCCCGTTCAAACCAGCGTTCCTCCCTGTCCAGGATGTGTACATCTTCATCACTGAAAGAGTGGCCACTGGCCTGTAGTTGTGAATAGACTGCGGAGTCCTGGCCTGACGAGGTAGCTCTTCTGTGTTGTGCCATCCTCTTAGCAAAAGGTTGTTTGGTTTCCCCAATGTATAAGTCACGGCAATCCTCCT
>VUQS01070746.1:1048-16142 GCA_015108495.1 Heterochromis multidens
AAAGAAAAAATGAAAAGTTTAAAAAAAAAATTATTTTGAAAAAAAAAAAAAAAAGGCTTTTAGAGCACTGTATTGTAAAAGTCTTCAAATTTTTATTGAAAACTAGTTTTTACAGGTTAAAAAAGATGCCAGCTTATTAAAAGTGTTTCTCTGTAATGCCTCACTTTGAGTATTAAGTCTACACTCCGCTTTTGTAGATACACTTTGCTAGTACTAGGTTGAACCCCGTTTTGCCTTCAGAGCTTAATTCTTTTTGGCACAGATTCAACAAGGTGTTGGAAACATTCCTCAGAGATTGTGGTCCATATTGACATAATAGCATCACACAGTTACTGCAGATTTGTTGGCTGCACAGCAATGATGAGAATCTTCCGTTCCACCACATCCCAAAGGTGCTCTGTTTGATTGAGATCTGGTGACTGAGGAGGCCATTTGAGTACACTGAACTCATTGTGATGTTCAAGAAACCAGTTTGAGATCTGATCTTTGTGACATGGTGTGTTATCCTGCTGGAAGCAGCCATTAGAAGGTGGGTACACTGATGTCATAAAGGGATGGACATGGTCAGCAACAATACTGAGGTAAGCTGTGGAGTTTAAATGATGCTCAGATGGAACTAAGGGGCCCAAAGGGTGCCAAGAAAATATCCCCTACACCATTACACCCCCAGCAGCCTGAACCAATACAAGGCAGGATGGATAGAGGCTTTCATGTTGTTTACATCTGAATGTTGCAGCAAAGTTTTTCCAATCTTCTGTTGTGCAATTTTGGTGAGCCCGTGTAAACTGTAGCCTCAGTTTCCTGTTCTTAGCTGACAGGAGTGGCACCTGGTGTGGTCTTCTGCTGCTGTAGCCCATCTGCTTCAAGGTTTGCCATGTTGTGTTTTCAGAGATGCTCTTCTGCATGCCTTGGTTGTGACAAGTGGTTATTTGAGTTACTGTGACTCGAAGCAGTCTGGCCATTATTGTATGACCATTTTTGCTCAGAGAACTGCAGCTCACTGGAGATTTTCTTTTTTCCCAGACCATTCTCTGTAAATCCTAGAGATTGTGCAGGTAAATCCCAGTAGATCAGCAGTTTCTGAAATACTCAGACCATCCGTCTGGCACCAACAAGCATGCCACATTCAAAGCCACTTCAATCACCTTTCTTCCCCAATTTGATGCTTGTTTTGAGCTTCAGCAGGTCATCCTCACCATGTCTACATGCCTAAATGCACATAGTTGCTGCCATGTGATTGGCTGATGAAATATTTGCATAAGAAAGTGAACAGGTGTACCTAAAAAAGTGGCCAGTGAGTGTAAGTACATATCACACATCATATTCAAAAAGCACTAAAATTAAAGGCCGCTCATAAAGAGTGATCAGTTTCAGAATGACATTATAATTCTATAATTCTTAAAACAACATAGAATTATTCCCAGATGATAGATTGGGAGGCCATCATTTGAAGTTGAAACATCATATAAAGATTTAATAAGTAGTTCAAAAAGGCTCTGCTTGTAGGACATTCAATTTTTAAGTCTATCTTAAAACAATGTTAATGTACATGTACTGATGATAAAATAAGTTTTGGTTGCTGTATTCCAGGCTGCTGCGTTTCAGGATGGCTGGCAGAAAGAGTCAGACGATGGTTTGATGGGTGCTGTAGTCTCACTTCCACCTAAACTGGCTCTGCTCATCAAAACCTGTTTCTGCAAATTCAAGATGCTTACAAATCCCTGCCAACTGTCCTGCCAGTTATTAACTAATGAGTTTGTACACAGTGCTGTAGAAAGTTGCTGCAAGTGTTGCAATGCTATGGACACAGAACATCAGGATGTGTGAGATGAAAAATGTATCACACTTTCAGGACAAATATACCACAGATGAAGGGAGGTGATTTCCTGTCTTGTCCTCCTCCTCCTCCTCCTGCTACTACTTTTACCTCTGGCTTTATCCAATGATAAATACAAACTACAACTTAGTATCTTCAGAGAGGCTTTAACTCATCATGAATCTTTTTCATTTAGTTGAATGTATTTAAGAAAAATAGACACTCATGGATATCCTCTAATGAATAAACAGTCATTACACTTTGAGGGTATGAAGAATGTGCCATTATTTCCTGCCATCATCTTCACACTTATCCCCTTACATTCAACACATTTTATGCACATTCACATTGATGAGTTTAACTAAGTTCTTGTCACAGTACTATTATTCATTGCAAGCTAATGGGATCTACTGTCATTTTACCTTGCTGAGAAGAAGAGAAACGGTCTAATCTCATGCTGCCTCAGAAATATCTCCACCAAAGCCAGGAGCTGCCTTATTCCAGCTGTACTTTCTATTAGGTTAATCCTTTCTGACACTTTTGTGCTTAACCTCTTTTACTCGTTAGGCTCCCTTCTGCCAGTTCCCAATTCTTAAATACTTACCTTCCCTAGAAAGATAGACAGTTAAAACCTCCTACGCGTTTCAAAGGTTTATTCCAATGCAGCTGATTTTTTCATGTTTATCTAAGGAGCAGTAAGTAAAAGAAGTACTAAAAAAAGTTTAAAAAAACAAACAAAACATAACTGTTATTGAACTGTTGTTAAACTGTTATTTGTGAACTGAAAACAAGATGCTACTTTTAGTAAAAAGTCACAAACCAAAAATATAACCCACTGGTTCTTAATCTTTAAGCTGAAATTATGATTTAGAAGTTTTTTTTTCTTGAACATTTAGTCACATCCACATTTGGTAACTGTATTCATTGAGCTCCTCTTGTTATGGTCAGTGATTGTGGTAAACCCTTCATTCATTCATACACTCCTCTAACCTTCATGCTACAAACTTTTAGCCCCAATGAAGAAATTCACTGCTTTTTCATTAGATATATTTTATTAAAAAAGGAAACCCAACAAGAACTTGTTTTTTTACATAATGATCAAGGATTTTTATTATCTTAGTCTCTTTCATCAGTTTCATATCATTACAGAAAATGTTATAGTACAGCGTTGTTCAATGTCTCCTCATTGCTTAATAATTTCCTTAGGAGTGCTGGTCACATATATCTGTACAATATGATTCTTATTTTTTCTGTACATTTTTTGTGAAGTTGGTTAAAAAGGCTGTCAGCACTTAAAGAAGCTGTTTCTTTTCTTTCATTTTTTTTTTTTCTTAAATAGTTGATCAAATAAAAGATTATTTTTCCCAGGTTCAGCTCACCCATGGTGGGGTTTGGGGTGGAGTTTACACCCGGTCACCATGAATATAAGGAAGCTTCAGGGTTCTGGGCCGACTGGGGTGTGCCCCCCTCCCCCTCCCCGACACCACCTCTTCCTTGCCCAGGCATTTGGCACTGCGCACATAAACAAGACTCACAAGATAAACAACAAGCAAAGCTCTTTGTGAAGCCATTATGATGCATACTAATATGAGAAAAACAGAAGTGTCACCTTGATGGGCGCTCTAAAGAGGAAGTGGCCTTTATGTGCCCCCCTCTTCCTCTTAGCTGAGCACCGTGGGGAATCTGGAGCCTTCCTCAGTGTTTTCTTTATTTTCAAAAAACTGATTATTTTTTTCCACTAAAGGTGAGAAAATAATAATTTTCTTTTTTTTTTTCTTTTTTTTGTCCTGGCAGGCACCTACAGCTGTCTATTAAAATGCTACTGCTATAGATAAGGTCTAGCATTGAACACACAAAGCAATTGCAATGAAAGGAACAAAGTTGCCTTAATATAATAATGATAATAATAAGAATAATGATAATAATAATAAGAATAATCATAATAATATATTACAGAATAAATCTCTTTTTATAATTAGATTTTTTCATTAAAAGTTATATTTTCTTTGTTTGAAATACTATAATCTTTTTAAATTAGTTTTTTCATATGTATCTAGGTTGTGATCAAGATGTTGACTATACCTCAACGTTATCCAAATCAATAAAAACTAGCTGTGCCGTTGCATATTACAGAATAGTCAATGATATGTGGACATGCACCGTGAACCACCCATTCCAACCCTTGCTATGTGACGCCGTTTCTCCATCCCTCCGTGATGACATCATAGCCGGCCGATGACCATGACGTCGACCACCTCGCCCTTGTGCAGCTCCACGTATTGCTCTGTTTTCGGAGGTAGCATCAGGAGCCCGTTAGCACTGCGCATGCTCATCAGTCTGCTGTTCACCTGGTTCCCTGCATTAGGAAACCAGACGAGGGAACAAATAACTTATAATTAGAGCTCTAAGCTGTTAAGAAAAAAAACAAACTATTTTAATGAAATTAAAATTTTGACAAGTTTGTGTATTCCACTGCCAAACTGGCTAGTATTAAAAGACTGCAGAAACCATGTGGTTGAATCAGTTTCATCTGCAGTAAACCAAAGAAAACCTGTGGCAAGCCTAGTATGGAATCATGCCTATTTCTGCTCCATGTTCCATATAGAGATATAATCAATATCTTTATTATTGCCACACTGATGAAAACCATGTTGAAACAGCCAAAAATTCATCACATATTTACATAAAACAAAATGTGAGACTCATTTACTCTCTATATTTTGTATGTTTTAAGTGATGTCCAAAACAAAACTTAGAAATGCTATCTGGAAAGGTCACGACCAGGGATCGAACTGCTTAATTTCCAACTCGTTTAAAAAACTCTTGCCAATCTTGTCAGTCCTGGTAATTTTAGGTCCATAAAGCTTAAAATGCATTGACATGACATTGACATGCTATGTTTTAACAGTGGTATTTTGTGTTGGTGGTGATAATTTTTGCCACTGACCCTGTTGCATATGTATTTCTGGGAGTTCCTTTCTGATTTACTAACATTTGCTACACACAGTTTACTGCTAATGGCACCAATATTTAACGCCAAAAAGAGCACATCTTATTTTTTGCACTTGATATTGAAATGAACTGACTGCGCCTCTGTTTAGAAAACAGCTTTTGTAAATCACCCGTAAAACTAACCATACCTATGAGCAGTATTTGGGGATTGTACTCACATGCTATTTTGCCCCGTTTTGTAAATCTGGCCGTTAAGAGTGGACGGGAATGACTGAAATGGGATGAAGCGATTTAAAAAGAAAAATGTGACATGAGTGTAAAGTAGGTGGGCCAACTGCCGTACATCCCATGTTCATGATTTTAGGGACATATTCAATTGAGCTAACTCTGTTTTCCGTTTCTGTTAATTTGCTTGACATTGTGTAATAAATTTAACAGCTTATGCTATCAACCAATAAAGAGAGAGAGTCTTATTCAGAGATATGGCAGTCATGCAGTATTGTTCACAGTATTGTTTTTGCTGGTGCCGGTTTTGTACCTGTGCTCTGTGCCCACGGCAGAGGCTCCTGGTGATGCCATGTCAAAATGCAGCGGTGGTATTCAGGGCGAGGGTCCAACTTCACATCACAAGACAACTAGAGAGAAGAAACGCACAACATAAATTCTAACAGTACATCACCTTTTTATTGCCATTACGCTTGCAGTATGAAATTGAAAAGCATACGCCCACTGTAGTGGAGAAAAAAAAAATAATGCAAAATTTGCTTTCAGATAATTTCTTGGAATCTCTCTGGCTCTCATTTTACTGTTACCTGGAACTGCAAAGACAAAAATAACAACAGGAGTCTTGCTTGAGGTCAGACGTTCACATACATTGACAACGAAATGTTAAAGACGTTGATGAAGGCCACAAGCTGGAACATGCTGATTTTTCTGGAGTTATATCTTCTTCAGACTTTGTTTCCTACTTTCCATGCACCCTGGTCTAGACAAAGTTTTGGACTCAGTTGCACTTCATGTTTATTTAGCATATGTGTCTTCATTTTCTACCAAGTCTCAAGAGTTGTATAATGAACTTTCCTCCTAGCACATGAATGCAGCACACTAGTTATGGCTAAACCAAGTGGAATTCTTCGGGGCTGAAAAATAAAGCCAAGCAGAAGTGCCAAAAAAACAGGATCGTCCAAATATGGCCACTTCTGAAAACCAATGTGCAGCCGTCATTACAGTGCTACTGCAACCATCTTTTATATACAGTCTATGGGCTATACAAACACACACAAATCTTCTAATGGCAAAAATCCCAGATCTGGACTGTCACAAAAAATAAGTAACTTAGGTAAGATTCTGCCATATACACTTTAAAATAGGGCAAACAGATTAGTGCAAAGATTATCCAAGTTTGCTGGCAAAGGGAAAGGTTTTCTCAGCGTATTATCTGACCTGTGTCTGATGCCATCTGCTTTGGGAAATTGTCTGGCTACATCTGGCGAAGGCCATCAGTTCCACCCCTAAGTGGCAGTAATGTGTTCAAGTTGATTTCTAACTGCTTTATAACAGCAAATGATGTAACACTGCACCCTGAATAGCACCCATAATGGCAGGGGACCAGATTGCTCACTCCATGATGGTAGTAGGGGACATAGGCTGCGTGTGTGCTCACTGTGTATTATCGTGTTATGATTTTTCTCACTCTACAGTTATGAATATTCATGACCGGGGAGCAGGCCTTCAGGTCAGTGTGGGCCGTGATTGGTTCCTCTGCCAAGTCAGAGCAAAACACTGTGGTCATAAATATGTATCAAGCAGATGATGAAAATGATATCAAATCACGGATTTGGATGCAATGGGCTGCAATAATACATCCTGTTTTTAAGTACAGACATAACTGTAAATGTCCCCATATTTTATATATTCTCTCTGTTGCAGTTGATTGCATCTACACTCTCAAAACCTATTTGTTACAGAGTACTTTGAGTCATTCCTTAGAGGAGCAAGGACACTTTTTGTACTTGAAAACGCGATGAGGTCAGGATGTCCTGGTTGCCCTGTGTCCTACCCTCGCTTTGATGATGGTGGGCCTGGGGTCCAAAATGCCCTGCATCTTTCTCAAGGCAGGGATGACAAAAAGATTACAGGTGACAACAGCAGACACGGGATTTCCTAGGACAGACGGAGGGACAGAGAGAGGAGGACGAGGAGAGAAAGCAGAGGGGAAAAATATGTGAGTAACATCTCTGCGCAAACAGCAGAGTGAATCACTCTTTCTCTCAACTTCACACACTACCTGGGAGGGCAAAGATTAGTTTGCGAGCACCGTCTATGTCCAGGGTGGCAAATGTTGTTGGGAGACTGAAAAAAAAAACCCAAAACATAAGTTGACTTCAGTATTTCAAATATTGTGTATCATTTATAAATTCTCCACTTTTTTTCATTTTATACCGTGTCTTCTACAGCATGTCAGTATTCTGAATATTCTGAAGCGGATTTCTTTTCTTACCCTGGTTTCATGAACACACGACCAAAATGGATCTGAGCATGAAGATCGATATCCAACACCTGCTTAAGGTAGTCCTAAAAAAAGAGGTTAGAAAGAAAGGAAATTAAAGACCTATTCAGAATACTGACATCAGGACCTGATGTAAAGAACGTGTAATATATAATGAACTGACATTAAGAATCAGACTTAAATATTTGCTGCACTACAAAAAAATGACTCTCATAAAATAATTAACTCCAACCAACTATGAAGATCAGCTGTCCAGCTACCAGCTACCACAAGGTGTCACTACAACACAACTGTACGACTGGACTTTCTGCCACTGTACCTTCTCTCCCATAGACACTCCTCCTGAGGTGATGATGACATCAGCACGGCTGATGCCTTCATTCAGAGCGTTGAGAAGGTCATCGGGGCTGCAGGGCACAAACATATACATATAAATGTCAACCCCCCAACTCCCAGGACAGAAAAATCACAGAAACTGAGAATATAGACCTATCTTTGAATAAGTACACAGGGCATATTAAAAGTATAGAAGCATGGCTAAAGGGAACTCTGGTAGAGGTAAGATTTGAAGGCGTACTTGTCTCCCACGATGCCCAGATTGATAGTGGGGTAGCCATGTTCCTGAATTGTGGCCAGCAGGGTGGAGCGATTGCTGTCCCTGATCTTTCCAGGATGGAGGTCATCTTCTGGGTTCAGAAGCTATCACCAGGAGAAATCACATTAGAAACTCTTATTATAAAGACTTGATACCAGTCTTTTATGATTGGTTGTGAAAATTATTGATAAAATAATTTTGCATCTCTTTGATTTGCAGCACAGTCTGGTAAGTAAGAAATAATTATTCAGAAGATGAGACAATTATAATCCTTGTCCAAACTATTTTTTGTACACAGTCACACAGTTACTATATTTAACCTGCCTTCTGTACTGAATAAATCTGCTTTAGTTCTATTACCCTTGATTTAAAAAATCTGCATAAAATAATACTTTAAAACTGAGGAAGAGACACTATCTGAAGTTTCAAATTAGCAACACCAATCTGTTGTTTGTGCTAAAGTTACTGTTGTCTAACCAATGAACTTTGAAGATGTCAGCTTGGCCTCTAGGAACTTATGAGGTTCTCTTGTCAATATTTTGTCACATTTTTAGACTAAACAGTAGCATGTGACTGTGACTGATATAGGATTTGTAACACCAATACTGATATTTGGTGATTAAAAAATCCAATATATCGGCCGATATTTTTTTCTTTCAGCCACATGAAACAGACAGATTTCCCTAACATTTGTTGTCTGTAGTTATATATGAATGAGTCCTTACAAAGATAATATGACAATGCTGTTTTAAAAAAAAAGTTTTGTTGTCACAAGCCGTGAATTACTGACTGACTCTGCTCGGATCAGCCGGTTGTTGCATATGTGGTGTTCGAAACCTGACTGTGACCGTGTTGTCAACCTGGAACTTTCAGAGTTCCCCTTTGGTGGACAAACTATGCAACATCAACACTCATAACATGGTTGAGCGGTGTTTCTCTCGTCTTCTGCTTTACTTTTTAAATTTTCATTTATCGGCTGTTATTAATTGCCGATACTGAAATATTGGCAAATAACTAATATCAGCCGATATATCAGCTAGGCCAATGTATCCGTCGGGCTCTACTAAACAGTGAATTAATTTGTAGAAAAAAACTGTTAACTAATTTATCAATAGTTATTCATTATAGCCCTACTATGACAAAACTATAAATACCTTGCTGGATTTATTATTTGCAGATGTTGATACAAGAATAACTGCAGTTTGGTGTAATGTGTATTAGTTATAATTTGGAATTTATTGAAATCATCCCACAGCGCAATGTTTTATGATTTATAACAGAATTACAAGACTCAGGGTGACTTCAGACCGAAGAAACATCAAATTAATTACAACACTTGATGAAGGATAGCATAACTAAAAACTAAGCATATGACAAATTTAGAATGTTTATAGTCAGTTTTTCAGCACACAAACTGTTTTCTGTTCTCTACATCAGGAAAAATGCTACATTAATTAAAGATTATACCTCAAGTATAGGAAATCTCAAAAAGAAAAAGGGTCAAAATATGAAACTAGACAGCTCCTCTTCCTGCAGCTCTCCCCTCTCCATTCTAAGTCCCTCCCATGAGACGAGTACAGGCATATGCACATGGTTCATACAGTCTGACTTTCGGTTTCACGTTATAAAAGCCCTCTGCTTAATGGATAGTGCCACCACATCTTACTTCCATGTGTGACCATGATGCTCTTTATAGTACATCACCTGATTGGATCGGAAAAGAGCGACAGTTAGCCAAAGTCTGCTGTCATGGGCTAGATTTTCTAATGTTCGAAACTGGAGGTGCAGAAGTCTAGATGTATTTTAAAATATTTGAATTACAATATGCTAAAAGGATATTATGGATGTTTTTGTCCACTGCCACCAAAAAAGTGCTCAGGAATAAGATGTAACTGTATCTAATCCTCTATTTCATAAGACAGCAGATGAGAGAAATATGCTAACAAATAGGTGATAAGCTTTAAATATGGATCTGCACAGCACTGAAAATGGAGAGCTATGCATATTCATGCACCCCATGAAACTTAAACTGCACATTAGTCACACAGAAAATGCACAAATCTGACTCTACTGTTTAAACGAAACCACCTGGTCACAGATAAACACGTTCTTCACAACTGAAAGCACATATGAAACAGCTGACTGCACACTGACTTCTAAATTATGTTCTGTTGTCTGCAGCCAAAGCAAACAATGGTGATTGTGCATAAATATGAACGAGGTGTGCTGTTAGGAAAAAAATGGCACACTGTTGTACCTTTTTGCAGCCAAAGTGGAACCTTTTTAGCAACTACAGAAATAGTGTGCATGAGAAGCATAATTCACCAAGACAAAAAATTATTTTCTTAACCTTTACCTCATTTCCTGTGGACATGACAGCCACCACAGGGAATTTCTGGACCTCCACCTCTGTAACTCCAACAGTGGCCAGGAGACCAATTTCAGATGGGCCCATATGGGTGCCCTTTGCCAGCACACACTCCCCACGCTTGATGTCATGACCGATAGGCCTATGAAGAGATGAGCACTAAACATTTAAAACCTGCAAGAAAAATGCTGCTGCTACATTCTGCTTGCACTAAAATGACTCTAAATGTGGCTTAAATAAACGTTCTGGTAGAGACAAGCAACATGTTTCAGGCATCTGTTTTCCTTAAGTCTTCATCATTATTATAGTGGTAAATAAAGAACAATAACGATCATATGATCATATACAGCCAAACAGACAGTAGCATTAAAATAAAGACAGTAGTAGCAGTGCACTATACCTTGCATTAATTTTTTGAGTTAAATCCCAACAGTGTCATCCAGGCCTTACAATATTTTACGATTTTGCAACTAAACAACAAACATTTCAGTCATGGACTGACCTGATGTCCTGCCCTGGACGAGCTTGTACTAGGATTCGTACCTCCAGCTCCTCCGTGCCCTACAGGACAAACATTCATTACAGTGAACAGATATGGTTCAGCCACAGATAGGGGAAAAGTCGCTAGACCAAGATGCTTTCAGTATTCTGTCCATTTCTAGTTTCTGGGGGGCGGGGCTGGAGCCCATCCCAGCTGCCATAGGGCGATAGGCACACGCTGCACAGGTCACCAATCTGTTGCAGGGCCAACACATAGACAACCATTCACACCTACAGTCAATTTAGAATCACCAATTAACCTAACATGCATGTGTTTGGACTTTGAGAAGTAGTCGGAGTACCCGGAGAGAACCCATGCAGCCAAAGGGAGAACATGGAAACTCCACACAGAAAGGCTCCAGACTGGATTCGAACCTGATCCTTTCACAGGTTTCGGTTAACGGGGACCTTTTATATATTTTTTTGTAATTTCTGTCATGTATATACCGTTAGATTATCAGATGGTCATAATAAACATGGCTGAAGTTTTGAATAATGATGTTGGCATGTTGAAAAGGAAGTGAGACAAAAGCTTGGGCTTTAGACTACCATGCATGTTTGGCTTCCAATGTTTTTTTTCCTTGTGCCAAACTGACATCAGCTTGGCATGGATTTCCTTATATGGTCACTTCACAGCTGTGTCCTTAGCTGTGTCTGTGGTGAGGAGGCAGTGCTTACATGTACTAGTCATTGTTTGCAATAGCCAGGTGAGGGGCAACCAATTAGAAAAAAGTGGTCCTTAGGTCTTAAAAGAGACAGGCCGAGTCTCAGAATAAAAATATGAAGCTGGAAATGAGCACACTAAGGCCCCTTTAAGTTCTGATTATGACTGTCCTTTATTTAGAGTGAAATTCCACACTTACATCTTCAGATTCACGGAGGAGCTCGGTATCTTCCACCTGGACTACAGCATCTGCCCCGCAGGGTATAGGGGCACCTGTCGTCACTCTCATCACTTGGCCAGGCATCACTGTCTGGGTGGGCTGTGCATACACAGAAAGGTAAACTTAAGTCAAAATTACTTGAAAGGATAAATGACAACATGTCAGATTGGGTGGCTCATTCTGACCAAATTATCACTACACAGTAAAATGGGTTCAAATTCTGGGTTAACATTTAATCAATAGGTGTTATAGAAGAAATAACTGACTGCATATGATAGAAGTCATCTATAGAGTTATGCACAAAAGAATCAAACTGACCAAATAAATACATGTCAAAATAAACTTTATGTACATCGTAATTAAAATTACAAGAGCATATGAAGACAAATAGGAAACAGATGCTTGCATGTGTGGTGATTCTATTTGAGATGAGATGTTGGGGTTGTCAAAAAACTCTCTGGCTTACTTTTGTCTCAGTGATCTAATGTGTTTACAGTTTGGCTTTCTGGCCCTGCTTTGGTGGGAAGGGCTTTTCATCACCTGCTAAGGGAACACACTGATGTGCAATTACAGGCTGGTCAAGGCATAAGGTGAAGGGCAAAAGTGAAGTACTTTATTTTCATATCCAGCTTGTGTGGGTATTTGTGTGAGACAGACTGTGTGAGTGAGGGTCTCTTTGTGAACTTGTAGAGGTGTCAGTGTGGACACGAACCTGCTCTCCAGCTTGGGACTCTCCAATGATGAAGCGTTCACCTGGGCCATCAGCCGCTAGAATAAAAGAAAGATTAAACAGCATCACACATGTGTGCAGCTGAAAACCTGTGTGAGTGTGTAGGAGTATGTTATTTAGCTGAGTCATTTCTTTTGGTGAAAAACAGTGGGATATGAACAAAAAAGAAGAAAAAAAAGTTAGAGTGGGGAAAGTGATGATTTTCTTTAATAAACATCTCCAAAACAGAAACACACAGTACTATCAGGGCAAGCAGATTTGACAGATTTAATCATAAATCATAAAGTCTGGTATTCTTTGCATACCAACATTTTCAAAATTAAGAGAACACAGTCCAACCATTTCAATGTGAGCAAATGGGAAAATGGAGAAATCAAGAAACACTTTCATCGTTCCTCTTTATTAATAACCAAACGCACAGAAACAGGAATGAAAGTCATCACAAGAATGCAAATGCTCTTCAAACTTTGGTATACTATGATAAAACGTCCTTGCTGAGTGACTCTGCCATTCTCTTTAGTGCAGAAAGCTTAAAAGAATCCCACTGATGACATCAAAAACCTGTTTTGACATGAAGAGGTTTTTCAGTTTTTTTGGGAAAACCTGAAAGCCACGATGGAAATGTAAGGTTTTTATGGATCTTCATACCTTTGCAGTTCTTAGTATTAACATCTACTGCATGTTTACCAGTTCACACCACACTCACAGGACTAAAAGGCAGTCCCCCAATACCTCTTAGATGAAACCTGTGAATCACCTGAACCACCAGGGATCTGTCTATTAATTCGGGACAGCTCACTTTTTGGAACTTAACCAAGGCGAATTCATTCAGCTTCTGGGTGCTTTGTGTTACCTCCAGTGACAGGTGAAAAACAGATGCTGCATTTTGGTAAAAGCAAAAATTCAGATTGTAGACAATAGACTCCTTTCAGACCCACAGTCTAAGCACTAAAATTTCAAAAACTACACATGTATGCTTCAACAGGCAAGAGGCCCTTAGGACAGATGCAGAAGATCCTTAGAGATCTGTGGTGTTCTGCTCCTCCTACTCGTTTAGCAGATGTTACATACAGGAGCTGCCTGAAGTCAGCAAGCTGTCACCCTGCTCTCCAGGTTAACAGGGCCCTCAGTGCTCTACAGGACTCCCTTCATTTAAAATACTGACAGAAGAACTCAACCAACTTCATCCAGATCTCACCTAGAAAAACACTAGAAAGGAGTTATAACAGCCATGAAGATGAAACTCTGAGACTCATGCCTGAACAAAGGTAAACCCTCCACCGTTTGAGAATGATCTCTTGCCACCTGGCAGCTGTGGAGGACAGTGCCCTCAATGTCCAGTAATTGAAAAGACCACCCTTCTATCACACTGGCAGAAGAAGCCCTTACATTGTCCCACAAGCAGTTCTTTACTTGGTGGATCAATCATGAGTTTTAGTTTGGTTTTTATTACCCTAATTTCAGATTATAGATTTATTTTAATAATAATGATGAGGCATGGAATGAATTAACAAAGACTAAAACTACAGACATTTACCATTTCTTGTAACAGTATTGTTTCAGTTAGTATTTGTGTTTTCTTGTGAGGCTTATTGTGTTATTTTTATGAAATTAAATTTTAAAGTTGTTATCATGTCTTTTGGTTAGAATGTTTTATGACCATTATATATTTTATTTATTTATTATTATTGTATTCATGCTTTAAACTAATTTACCTTTTAATTAAGGTTTAAATTCTTTAACAAGTTATTTAGATACTTCACTTAAATTAAATTTTTACATCCTTTTTTATCAGCTTGTCAGTTATATATAAAGGACTTAGAAACACTCAAATTAAAAGCAGTTATTTTGAATGAAGGATTAACAGAGGTTTGATCAAGTGTCCGGTGAGATGGATTTTAATCACCCTTCTCTCTTCAGTCTTTTTCTGAAGAGAGACACTTAATCACTTATAACCATGCAAAGTTTGCACTTATGAACATCTGGTTGAACCAGCTGCAAAGCTTCTACTGTCCCATAGTTGTTTTCCAAGATAAAAACACAATAAAAAGAGGTCAAAAGGACCAGTGAAAGACTAAACACAAATACGTGTTTGATTTTTAGGTAACATGAATCATTTGAGCAGAACAAGGGCTATATACCATGATCAATAGTGTGAATTTTGCAACATTTATACTTATCTACAGTGGTGTGAAAAAGTATTTGCCCCCTTCCTAATTTCTTAGTTTGTTGCATATTTGTCACACTTTCATGTTTCAGATCATCACACAAATTTTAATATTAGACAAAGATAACCTGAGTAAATACAAAATGCAGTTTTTAAATTATGATTTCATTTATTAAGAGAAAAAAGTTATCCAAACCTACCTGCCCTGTGTGAAAAAGCAATTGCCTCCTAAACCTAATAACTGGTTGTTCCACCCTTGGCAGGAAGAACTGAAATTAAGCATTTGCAATAACTGGAAATGATTCTTTCACATCACTGTGGAGGAATTTTGGCCCACTCTTCTTTGCAGAATTGTGTTATTTCAGCCACATTGGAGGGTTTTTGAGCATGAACATTCTGTTTAAGGTCATGTCAAAGCATCTCAATTAGATTTAAGTCCAGACTCTGATTAGGCCACTCCAAAATCTTCATTTTAGTTTATTTTGAGCCACTCAGAGGTGGACTTGCTGGTGTGTTTCTGATCATTGTCCTGC
>VUQS01070748.1:0-36084 GCA_015108495.1 Heterochromis multidens
ATACACGTTAATAAAAGCAGAGTGTTTATTGACTCTGATGGTCTTCTTTTCAGTGCTGGGTGCACTCTCTGCTGCAGGGGAAGTTTTCATTGGAAAAGTCGGGCAGAAGGTCACATTGGACTGTGGGTTCAGCAGCTACCACCGCTCTCTGGAGTGGCATCGTGGAAGTGACCGTCTTTATAGTGTTGATCAGAGAGGCTTCTCTCGCAAAGGTACTTGAGTATCTTGAAGTATTTAATGGTTAATATCAGTATATGATTATTACATTATATTACAACATATTTTTATTTTCTCTATTAGGCAATGTTGATCTCGTGCAGAGGTCAGTCGTGAGGCAGATGAATCTGGAAATCTCTAATGTGAGAGAAACAGATGCTGGACAGTTCGCATGTTCGGCAGATGGGACACGTCAAGAACATTCACTTGTTGTGGTCTCAGGTAAACAGCAGACCCTGGAAAATATTCATTTACAAATAAATCTTTGCATTTAATGGAACAGTGAGTGGTTTACCACATTAGGACAATTATGGTTCAGTATTCAGCAGCCCTGCACATTACACTAATAATAAGATTAAAATAACTTCACTGCTGTGAAATAACAGGAAAATGTTCAATATGACTGATGGTTCTGTTACTATAACAGCTGAGTTTTAATATAAAATTATATACAATAAATTAAAATCTATTTTTTTAATTCAGTTTTACACACATACTCAGTGCTCTAGAATTGCATCCAGTAACTATTAATTAATAATTTCATTGTAATTATCTTATTAACAGTTATTTTTAAAAAATAGTTTAGCAGTCATTCCTTATTTTTTTTATTACTATTATTATTTTCAGTGAACAGATACTTAAATAAAAAGCCTATGGTGTGTTTCTATATGGCAGTCATGCCTGTATAAGCAAATTATGAGAGTGAGTGACCAAAACAATTAGAATTTGGCCTACAGTGATAGTGATCAGTTTGTGATTTATTAAATAGTCCAAGCCTGGCCCTGTGTTTCACCAGCTGAGTAACTGCTTTCTGTGATCTGTCCACAGTTAAATGTTTCATGTTTTTATATCACTAAAATTCACATGTTCCAATGTGTGAAAGGGTTAGCATTTATCCATTAGTACTTAGTGTAATAAACTGTTGTATTATTCTTCCTCTCATGTTATAAAGCCGTGTCATGTGTCTAATGATTTTGGATCAAGTCCTTTGTTCAGCATGGCTTCCCCTTTCTCCTTCTGATTCTCACTGTATCCTCTCCTCTCTCTGTTGTCCCTCTCAGTGTCGGTCTCCATCACTCCCTCCAATGTTCTCCAGCTGGGCGATAAGGCAACGCTCCAGTGTGAGGTGAAAGGTTTGGTTAAAGATTGTGAAGTAAAATGGAAGAGTCCAAATCAAGATTCACCTGGAACGTCACTGACAGTTCAACTCAAATCTGTAACAAGCTTACATGACGGGACCTGGCACTGCAATGTCAACTGTGGCAACAAACAGATGAGTGAGAGTCTGACCATCAAAGTACAAGGTAATACACATGTACTATGAATGAAGACCCTCGTATACCTTTGTGGTCATAAGAAAAAGAAAGATGTGTGTTTTTGCTTTCAGAGCTGCTTCCTACAACAAAGTCACCATCCAAACCGAAGGACAATGCGAAAGACAACACGGAGACATCCTGCGCCACATGTGTGTAGAGTTTGTCAAAACTTCTGCACAGAATGATCCTTCACTGAATGTGTGTCTGATTCTTATTATCCTCACTTTCTCCAATGATCTGTTTGGTTTTCAGGTGCTGAAAAAGATTCTTCACTTGAGCTGCTAGGGCTCCACTGGTGGGTATGGGTTGCAATTGGGGTTGGCTGCCTGGTTGCGATCCTCCTGATGGTGTGCGTCATTGTCTTGTGCATGAGAGTCAGAAGAAGGAAGGTAAGTGAGGACACCCATTCATCACATCTTAATGCTTTGATGATTGAAGGTGAAACAAAGAAGAATGGGTTTCTGTAGCAAACAAAAAAAGTATAATGTGATTTTTTTTCTTCTCTTTTTTATAGAGGAAATTTCTGAAGATGAAGAAGGTCCAACAGCGAACGAGGCCTAAGCAATACTGCCAATGTGACCAGTAAATGTTCTCACTTTGCTTCGATCTAATAAAAAATCCCTTTTACTCCCTCTCCAGTGATCTCTTCACTTTACAGATGCTTTCTAATAGACTCTATTCACTTTATATGAATGACTGTTTGACCTTCATTTTCACAGTAGCTTTTACAGAGTACTCCATTATTATGTTGTAATTAGTGTGAAAACTTCTCCTCTTTACTCTCTTTATCACAGCCCAACAGCTGCAGCAAAACCGAAGCAAGGACGCCGGAGAGAGAAGCCATCAGCCCTCCCTCTCCACGCCATCTAATGGAGTGACATGAAAGGCAGACTGAAAGGAGGAGAGATGCAGAAAAATAAAGAGTGAAAGAGAGAAGGGGGAAGGAGGAATAGATGGAGATAAGGAGCGAGTGAGTGATAGAGAACCCCAGTGTGGACATGGCATGAATGTAAATTAGGCTTTTAATGCAAATAAAATTAAACGTAATGATGTAGGCACTTTTTGTGTAGGAGCTCTTTCTTTAAGTATAATAGCCGTCTGAGCCTTGTTTGTCTTAAACATTTCACCCCCCTCTCCATCCACCCACCGGATGTCCTTGGACTCTCCTCCCAATTCCTGTCACCTGACTCCCCACGCTCACCTGCATGTCTCCAGTCAGTCAGCCGTGACTCCCTCAACCTCCTCAGCTGTTTGTTTGTCAGATTGTCAATCTTCTTCCAAGTGCTGTTGTTGGGTTTTTTTTGTGTTTGTTTAAACCTGTATTTTCAGCATAATTTTAATAAAATAACTGCACTCATTTTTGTCTCTCTGGCTGCATTTGGGTCCACATTTATACAGCATATTAATATGTAAATCTTAGTATATGTCATTTTAAATTTAACGCATTTATTGAGCCAATGAAAGGGGTTGTCTTTCTTGTGTTTTCTGTCTTTTAATCTTCATATGTAAGATATTTCTGTCAGTTGCGTTGCTTTAATATGTAACCTCTTTTCTCCATTCAATAAACTGTACTTGACGGCAACATTTGATGAATTATTTCTATTCGCATATATCGCAGTCACAATCACAGCATCACATAACACTGTCAGGCTGAATGTACGCCGTTCGCTGTGAATCTTCATTGTGTTGTAGTGGTAATAAGTAACAAAATAATAAAAATGTTACAGTTTAAACCTTTTACGTCCTTGTTCTTTTGCTCTTCTTTGCTTTAAACCATGCCTACACTGGTTTCAAAGCTCGCGAATTCCCCACAACTGGTGCAGTACAATGCAGCTGTTGACACCAGAGCAGCACTACATGCTATGAAATAAACAGTAAACACCTGTTTACCTCAATAACAAGACCACCCATGGCATACATACATGTACATGCTCATAAATATGCATGAGTGAAACATTTCTGATCTTTTATATGAGTTAAGAAATTCTCCTATTTTGCAAACCAGACCGAGTTTATAAGACCTCTAAATGGGTCTTCTTGGCTTGTGTTTGTGTCTGAGTATATAATCCTAGTCTGTATAAACTATTAAATGCATAACTGAGGGGATGAGATCATAGTGAAGTCTGACTTCCTGTGTGTGTGTGTGTGTGTGTGTGTTTGAAAGAGACACCTGCAGTGCACACAGCCTACCAAGTGTCAAAGCTGAACTCATAGTTGTACTGAGGAGATCACATGTGAGTACTCTGTAATATTATTTATGTATAGTTTAGTGTTTTATGTGATAGTAGCAGATTTAAAGGGTTTTTCTTCCAGGGAGACGATATATCAGTCAGAATAACAATATGTCAGGCGCTCGAATTACAGCTATAAATGCTGATAAATGTCAGAGACACGGCGTAAGATGCACTCTGATAGACAGACGCAAAGGGGCACGTAGGGTCAAGATTCAAATCTGGTGTCAACAGAGGCCACTTTTTAAAATTCTCTGATTGGTTTGTCTTGAATTTGGTCTCCTCATGTATGTGTTTGTTGTCTGAAAAACTGACAAAATTATCCTCAAATAATTAGAAGAAAATGACGAGCCACCATTCGTAGCCAGTGTTCACTGTGTTTCATTGGCAACACATGAACTGAATCAAACTCGGCAACACTGAATGATTTATAGTTGTTTTATCATCAGACTTAAATAATTCTCAAATGAGCCAGTCCTGATCTGTAGATTTTACCCTCTATGGGACGTCTTTCAGACTTCATTAGTCTCTCTGATGTGCTTAACCTAATGACAACCCTGAGGAGGATTTCAAAATGTCACATCAGAAATGCCTAAAATAGAATTTTCAGCTCTGCAGTCTCTTTAAGTATAAAGATCAAAATTTATGCAATAACAGCAGCGCCAACAACACGTTGCTGATTTTGCAATAGGATGCTAAATTTGTCCCATTGTTACGCAATCAAGACATAAACTAATTGTAATTTTTGGAAAAAAATTTCATAAAAATTAAAAGTAGAGTTAACAGTTTTAAATCAGGGAGGTTTACTTGAATGAAGTTTAGTGTGTATGTTGTTCCACTGAAATGTTGGTGCTTTTGCTGAGGGCCCTGTGGCATGCAGAACGCTTAATTTTGCAAATGAATACCAACAATATTCAAAAAGCTTCCAAAGTAATTTACTGCTGTTCATATGCCTTTAAAATATTATTGAAACATTAGGTAAAGGGCTTCCATTACAGTGCTTATAAATTACCAAAGTACGCTGTAGTAAAGTATTTCTCTTTTTAAGGATTTAACGTTAAAAATGTTTTCAGAAGGTAAAATTTCTGACTTAAAACAGGCGTAAAAACGGGAAAAAAATCTCACAGCTTGTATTGTTTTTACATTTTATGCACTAATAGTGTCACCAATAACATACGGCTTTTATTTAGTTTGAGTGTGGCAGGTAAATAAGACCTGTAGTGTAAAGGCTGGCCATTTACAGATGAATGTGTATCACTCATTATCTGCTGAGTGTTTTAACAAAGAATTGCCTTTGAGAAGCTTCCAGCGGGAACACTGCCTTCAGAAATATGATGTAGACGGTAAAGAAAATACACATATAGCTGTCTTAGTTCAAATTCTTCATGTCGTACGCATCGTATAATTGTAATATAATCAAAAATGTGTGTGTTAAACGCAAATCTCTTTCTAAACTATAACACAAAGCATGGTTCAGCTGTTATGCTGAAAAACAAAAGCTTTAAACAAAAATAAGTGGTAACGTTAAGTGGTAAACTCTTATGTTTGCTCTAAACTCTACACTCAGAGGTATTGCACAGGTATCCAAACTAGTTTACCTTCAAAAATTAAACGTTTTGACCTCTCAGAGTAGGAAGCGTACGAGCGCTACATTAACGATGGCCCTGTTTTACTAAAGGGTCCCAAAGAGCCATGAAGGCATGCAGTGATCCAGCGTGGCCTCAGGGTCCTGCTGGTTTTGTTTTAGGAGGACCCTGAAACTGTCAAAATGCTTTCTATGAAAATTGCAGATGTAAAACAAATTTACCAAACACGGCACTGTCACTCTAATTTGTCCGATGATATGAAATCAAATCTATGTAGGCTTAAACATGCTCAAAGTTTTTGATAAATATTACAAAAATGGATCGTGATTTAGTCTTATGGATATTTCGCTTGGGATGAGGTAATGCTTCATTGCTTATCTCTGAACATAATATCTGGATAGCAGTCTAGATTTCACTAACCTATGACTCATAGTATGTTTAATTTTACTTGTGATAAGCAAAATATTTTAAAATCAGATCTAGAAAACATGGCAAAGCGGCAGAAGACGTATGTAGATTTGGATTTATATACTAAAAAATAAATGTATTTGGTTCCTTCTACAGGCGTGCTTTAATAGTTCACCCTCCTCTCTGCTTCTCCATGCTTTATCCGCTGCCAGAGCTGAAAAGGAGTCACATAACTTACAATTTTTAAAGTGGTATTACAGAGTGATGACAAATTAAAGGAAAAACCTGACTCCCCTGACCCTGACAGCGAAGCGATGCAGTGGCTCTGTTTTACTTTGATGGGCTTGTCCCTTGGGAGCGAAGGGTCGCTAGAAATCAGGCAACTACAAAGTTGATTTGAACTTTATCCTTTCATGGAGCAGTTCTATCCTGATGGGAGTGGTCTGTTCCAGGATGAAAATGCCCCCGTCCAGAGAGCACGAGGGGTCACTCAACGGTTTGAATATAAAACGATATGAATCACATGCTACGGCCTTCTGAGACACCAGATTTCAACCCAGTATGAATGATTTTATATACTAGATGGCTCTAATATCTTGTAAAAGAGCTGTGCTTATCCCCCCCAGCAGAGTCTCAAAGATTTATCGAATCAATGCCAAGGTGCACTTAAGCTGTTTTTGCGGCACATGGCGGCCCAGCTCCTAACTAAGAGACTTATTGGTTATCACGTCTGTATGATGTTATTACTTCTGCTTTGTGTCCACATTTTTATGTGTTCCAGTTTGCTCTAAAACATTTTTGTGACCAAAATTAAATTTGGTAACGTACATGTGTGATATAGCCCAAGTGTAGTAAACCAGCACAGCACTACAGCACATTAACTCTGAAACATAAGAGTTACGTTGAGCTTAATATTTTGGCTCCTGGAATCAGTTTGAAATAAGAATAAAGCTCCTTTTTTACACCTAAATTTTAATGTACAGCTGAATGCTGCACCTCACAGGTATCCGCAGGCACTCTTACTCGGTGAACTGTCTTCTTGCCTTGCTTGTTTTGAGGGTCGTTTGTTTTCAGTTTGCTCAGTAGGATTAAGGTTGGTTGGCTGAATTGGCTGATGAATGATGTCCCCAGGTTTGGCCATTAAGGCTGTTGATTGTTTCATCTTTATGCTTAGGATGCTGGTCCTAAGATTCAGAGGACTGTGCACAAATAAAATCGATCCTTTCTCTGTTTATCAAGTAACACCCCTAAAACTGAAATACGACAGTTTAAAGTCATTTATTGTTTACCACAGACTAAATAAAGTGCTGCTGGTTTACTCTTTTTGTTGTGTATTGTTGTCAAGAGTCATTAAATGTATTTGGTTCTTCTTCTTGGAGTTTATTGGAGAGCAAAAAGTCTCACAGAGGCACATACTGTATGTATTTTGTTGTTCTCTGTACGTGATTACCAAGATGTGTTTCCCTTACCCTGTTGTGAAAATATAACTTGTCTACACTGGAGGTGTTTTCATATGAGACATTAGGATTCCCTTTTCATGGGACCTGCATTAGTCAGTTCTCTTTTTCACTGTAATACACAAATGTGCACACTCATAGACACAAACATGCAGTCATTCAAAGTGAAACTGAAATTTCTGAACCAGAGTGTGTCCCTCCCGCTTCTATTTCCATTTGGGTTTGTCATTCCTTCACTGCAAAACATCAGGAGCCAAATTCAGGTCAGCAAATCAATTTTTTTACTCCTTGATATCAACAAGTTAGAAATGTCACTGTTAAAAGACAGTGAAGTACTGGCAGCTAGATTTGCCAGCATTAAGTTTTCTACCTACTGTAATCTACAACAGCAGTTTTTTTTTACAATAATGCTGTAATGAAAGTTTAACAGAGTAATACTATCAGCTGTTTGGTTGCCATTATGCATGTTATTGTTTGTGTAATCTCCCTGTGCAGCGTATTACTGTGAAATTTAGAGTCATGTGAAAAAGGAAGTACACCCTTTTCCAGTTCTAAGGTTTTACATATCAGAACGTAATAAAATTACAACTTTAGAGACCAAAGAGGGTGGATTTTCTTTTTCATATGACTGTAGCTGCATCTCCTCGCCCAGGTACCTTGAGTTTAGTTTCTTGTCTTTCTCAAACTATGACAAGATATCAGCTTTGTTGAAGTTCCCCTTTTTCTAACACAACATGGTTAGGGGAATGCTTTGGTATTTAGCTTCAGAACAGCTACCCTGAAAATGAACACGATTAAACCCTACAGGAGTGTCGCTCATGGTGGCTCATCAAACACTGTAAACCACGTTTCAAAGTCTTAACACAAAATAACTTAAATAACCATCATGACATTTCTGAATTAATTAATTTGAACACCAAAGAAAAAATAATAATATATCTCATACTTTAAAAGTTTACAGTAGCTTCCTGTTAATATTTTTTTTTTACTCAGCATCTATTTCTACAGATGTAGTATTTGGAGGGTTTTTTTTATGAACACCAGTAGAAACAAGCTGTGTAATGACCCTGACACAAATTGTAATGTAGCAACCACCATTACAAATTTGTGTCATATTATGTTGAATGCCAAACAGCAGTAGTTTGTTGCAAAAACTGTTGCAGCAATCAGCAGGACAATATGTGGGTTTTCAGAGCAGGGAGAGGCAGCTTACAGCAGCCAGCTGTAACTCCACTGCAGGTGCACTCCTATAAGTTTTATACATTTTAAACAACTGTCTTTCCTCATTCATTTTAAAACGATCCTGTGCTGGGTGATTTCCCTTGCTGTAAACTCCCCTAATGTTTCACTTCCACGCAGGTTTCAGTTGTCAGAGCAGCTTTTCATGAGGGGACTCAGTGATTAAGTAACCTGTAGAGGGTGATCGATCACTGACCGGTCACAGATTGAAATAATTTGTTTTGTTGTTTGCTGAAGTTGTCCTCTCGTGCATGACATCTCATGTGCTCCCCATTGTGTTGCTGTGTGTTGTTAGTCTTGCAACTTTAATACTAAACAAGTAAAAGTGTTCTTAGTAGGCTAAGGGTAACATGCAATGAACCAGGAAATGATGCATGATGGTTAAATTGCTCAAAATGCTGGTGGATGGCCAACTGTGAAGTTAAATGCACTGCAGCTGTGTTTGTGTATCAAATGTTTTTTGGTTTTCCTGTTTCAGTAGGTTTACCTTAATAGAGAACTCTCACTCACTGTACAGCTACACTGACTGTCGAAGGCAATTGTAATGTAAGAGATCGTCTTAACACTTTAGCAGTCAGACAAATCTAGCAGGTACCTTTAAGTCTTTCCCTCTTTGTGTTTCTCTGTCAGTGTTTTCTAACACTTAATGAGCTGCAGCAGACATGAAGGGGGGAATTTAGTACTAAATAGAGTGCCACTTGATTTCACTACCCACATGGAAAAGAAATAGAAAGCACTTTACTCTTTCACATTTTCCTTATAGAGTTTATATAAATTAAGAATGAATCGAGTAAACGTTAGAGAAGAGAGAGAAAAACGTAAAAGGTTCTGCTTACATTGGTAGATAATAGTATGAGACATATAGAAAAAAACTGGACACACTTGGTCACAGTGGATTATTTCTTTATTTCTCCACATTTTGTAATAAGAGTAAATAATCAAAGCTACAGAACGACATCAGCTGAGTAAATTAAGCTTTCGTTGCCATACAGAACCAAGAAATTGTGCCTTCTACCAAATGTGTGTTTTGGTCATAGCTTTCTTTGCTACTAAATAATTGTCTGGGATTCAGCAGCTGATTGAGAGGAAAACTAAACCACAAATGCAGCTTTAAAGACACCCAAAGAGTGATGAGGAGGGTTAGAGATTACACTTTAAAATTTCTCACTTCTAAACATCACTGATGTTTTTTCAAGAAATTTACATTTTCCAGAATACTTTACATTTACAAAGGATTTAGCACACTGGCTAGTTTTTATTAAACTTGTCTCAGATACCACAGAGAAACATCAGTGTCTTGAGGTGTGTCCAACTTGCACCTTAAGTCATGAACATCTACTACTAGAGGGAATTTAAACACTTCTTCTGTCTCTGTTTTTTCAATTTTCCCACTAACTTTTAATATTGTTTTTACCCATTAAAACGATCTGTGAAAGCTGTCGTCTCTTACACTGGAGCGGCATTAGGAAGCAGGCTCTTCGCTGTTCGTGTCGCAGGGCCGAATCCCTGCAGCGACCAAAAACTGTACAAATGCACATGTGAGACAAATTTTTAAATTATTTAATTATTTAATTTAATGCCAGCTTGATGTGCTTTGTAGCTACTAGGCAGATGTAGGAAAGCAACATCACTGAACACTGCTTTAACACTTTGAATGTGGCTTTCTGTACAAACATGTGAGTAGTGGAACACTGGTTTTCTGTCTAATGTACTGTTTATGCAATTAAAATGCAGGATCAGACATTTAGTTCATATTCAGATGCATGTTGATGGAAAAAAATTTCAAAACATTTCCATAATTTCCATATATAAACTGTCATGTACAGAAAAACATTATTGACCGAAAACTGAATTTTATCTGTGTCATTGTTTTGAGAAATGCTCTAAAGCTGACATCGGTTTTTGTTTCCATTTTGTTTATTCATTTATTACAATAAGTGAATAATCAGATTATCTTGATTACTTACAGGAATGCAGTAACATACTTCAGCTACACGCAGGGTAAATGCTGCATACATGTCTGTAGGCGCTGTGGAAATATACAGCAGTGTTTCCACTGCAAACCAACGTCATCATTAACCTCATCACCTTAATCACAGACTTATAGTAGCAATAGCGTACAGTCTATATGAATGTAGTGTTTTGAAATCTACTCAAACTGTGGCAAATACAAAGTATCTATATTTTCCTTTTGATAAAATGATCATCCAGCAGCCCACAAACCAAAAATAACTTACAAATAGAGATGATGGTTTTAGCAATGAGTGGGAGAGACAGTAAACTTTTCTGTCTTTGCTACTGTTTCACAAGTCTGAGGTTTCAAAGAAGCTTGAATGAAGTTCCCCTCATGATGAAACAGACTAAATGTTTTCAGGCATTGACGAGAATGTCACTTGTTTCTGATTCTTAACCTTCTTTCCACTGACATTTTGTTTATTTATGAAACACGAGAACAGCCACAGACACTAAAACTTTCAGCACACGCTCAGCACCTTCAGCACATCCTCCTGTCTTTGGCTAAATCACACACCATAACTCTAACCTGGAATTTTATCAAATACAATAAAACAAGCGCAAGTCAGAGACAGGAAATAGAGATCGATTGCTGAGGGAAACCCTCTGTAGGAGAGATTGGAGGCTGAGGAAGCATGAGATGCATATGAAAAAAGTGAATCACCCTTCTTTCTTGCTTGTGGCCCACACTTTGTCTTTTTCTTTTTCAGTAATGAAACAGTGTGGTGCACACGCCCTCGTTAGGTGTGTGTGACTAATGAGGGAGTCCTCACTTTCAAGGTGATTTCCATCGAAATCACAGCTCATAAACAAATATGCATCCACTGAGGAAAGAAAAGGGTGCCACACTGATCACAAGCTTTGTAGCAGCGTTATATCCAAATAATCTGAGAGGAGCTCCATTCAAAAGCTCATTTTATTTAGGCCTGTAAGTAAATGTTTCAGTGTGGCAGCACAGACTTGAAGGTTTTGCTTTAGGAGTGAACAAAAGGCTTGTTTCATTTCAAGCTCAGAAGGAACAGAAGCAGGTGTGAGCCCTTCATGAAGGCAGTACAGAGGCAGGCAGAGAAACCTCAGAGAGACACATGAGACATGTGTGAGATGTTTGTTTTGTCCTTGTTGTGGTTCCTGTATCTAAACCACCTCGGCAGTGTGTTTCTGCAGCACCACTCGGATCCCTGTAGCCTTCATTAGCTAGCATGGGACGGATCACCTTATTTCTGAATGAAAAATAAGTAATTAGGATTTTGTTATGTTGTCAATGAGCTTCTATTTCAGCAGAGTTTGTGGAAAGAAAAGTCAAACCTTAACCCTTTACAGAGTCAACGCATCTGTAGCCAACATGCTGCTGATCCACTCAGGTCTGCAGTTCAAAGTTTAGTACTTTATTGATATTGTGAACAAATTTTAAGCAGTTTTGACTAAATTAAACTTAATCTTCCAGTCACAGGTTCTTTTACATTTCTTGATATTTTCAGAAACTCTCAAATTTTGTAATTTGTTTGCAGTGTAAAGTTTTATCTACCACATCAGCACAGGTGATGTAGCTGTAAGGCGATACTGTACTAACCCATACAGCTTGTGTGTACAGGTTTTGAGAAGCTGACAACAGTGAGAACAGACAGAAATCCACAGATGTTATTGTTGAGTCGATGCAGATGTGACTCTACTGCATTTTAGGAGTGGAAATAAGTAAAAGCAGATGATTAGCTCTGCCACATGTGGACTATTACCCAAGTAATAAAGTAATAAGTAATCAAAGTGCCGTACAGAGTGAAAAGTGAGTTGTGCACAGAATCTGAAAACTTGAGCTTATCTTCAAAATTATGCATCTTGGGGAATCTTTTTATCACTTTTCAGTGGAAGAAAATTGCAAGTAAGCAAGAAGGGAGATTGAGAGAGAGGTGTCATTATAGTTTCTCTTGGACTGTCCAAACTCAGTAACACTATATGTCTGAGTTAAAATACCTGCATCTTGTTACAAATACATTTTGCCAGTTGCATGGTGCATTGTTGACAATTTACTGTCTTCATGTCACTGAAACGGTCAAAGAAACGAGGAATGAAATTCTGCCTCTACAATGAACTTGACTAAAATTAACTGGACTGTGTAATGCTGCAGACCTTTTTGTTTTTTAAATAATCAAATCAGTTAGCCAAAAATTACATTTATCTCAGTTACATTTACAAACTGATGCTGGTTATCACAGACTTGAAACCTGGTCAACCTTTCATTTACGGGTTTGTTTGTTAACAAAGCGTTAGAGTTATTTCAGTGACTAAAATGACCGAGTGGGGTGATTTATAACCGCTTTATACTTTATACAGCAAAACCTTATTTACATGGCTCTATTTGTGTTTATTCTAATATAATGAATAATGGTTTTAAATAAATTTTGATGCAAAAAGAAGTTAAACAGACTCGTGTTTAGCACTTGAGCTGTTTTCATCGTCTGTATCTGTATCTGTTTCTTGGCTTCTGCAGCTGTAAATTGGTACTCTGTCTGTTAGTCATGTTCACTGTAAAACATAACAGTACAGCGATTCCATGTAAAAAATTGAAATAAAAAAACAAAGATAGATCATAAATGACCCCACACAACTTTCCATGATCCCTGCCACACCAATAGACCAATTCCTGTAATCTATGAAAAGTTGTAGGTGAAGTGGATTGACAAATTCATGGTAGGAAATATTTTTATGATTAAAGATTAAAGACAAATATTAATACACAGCTAAGGTCGTAAACGACTCCACTCGCTTATTTGAAGTTCAAACTGGCAGGCCGTCTGTATTTTTCTGGTAAAGTTTGATCGGTTTGTCTGTTATTCGTACACAATTAATACAAATTTGCTGGTAAGTCAAATAGAAACAAAATGGAAACATTTAATAAAAACTATGAATCTCTTCCGCCCGCACTGACCGTTTGGCGGGTCTTTTGTTGTAAAACGTACAAAGGCAAAAATTTCTCTAAGCGTCAAATTGTTGTTTAAATTTCAATAAAGTTCTTTTTATTACCAAATATTCATTTGTAGCATCTTAAATCGAAAGGAAATATGTGTTGTTTTTTCATTTTGATGTTTGTTGGATTTGAATGTTTTACTCGATGCTGTAGCTTCAGCGGAGCGCTGTAACAAGCACACACAGATAATATACGTCAAACAATAAGTAACATTTAAGCTACTCAGCAGCGACTGAAGGAGAAATATTGTGTGCATTTATCTTGGTGGATATGTTTGTACAATTGTGTTGTTAGTACTTTTACACACACGGGCGGGTGGACTTAATTGGACTAAATTGTGTTTGTTGATGTTGAAGTTAAGAACCGAGCCCGCAGACTTTATTCTACTTTAACATCTATTTATCTTGTTGTGAACTTTAAAAGTAAGGGCGTGATTATTGGTTGATTGATGATTCTCTCCCTGTGATCCGACAGCAGCATTTGTTTGCTTTCTAGAAGAAATCTAAACATGTCAAAGATGGAAAAAAATGAATGATAAGGACAATTTTCATGTGCGAAAAGGTACAGAAAGGGACTGATCATGGAAGTGTGACAGTGAGATGTTACAGAAGAGATGTGGCACTGTCGTCGATAGACTTGAAGGTTTTAAGTCTATTAAGTCTTTTTATTCCATCATATATAAATTAGTCTCATATGTACCACTCTCCAAGTGAACAAAACATCCCTAAACGATTTGTTTTTCTCTTCCCATTCTGCACTTTATCCGAGTTTCTCTTCAGGAAATGTCGCATTTTTAATTTGTATCCGTCAACTGTTTTTGTGAAGACTGGTTCAGCAGTTCATGCTTGAATTCTGATACACTAATTATGTATCTAAATTGGTACAATTATAAGACCAATGGAAAATTACAATAAATTAGTCTGTAAGCCGCTCATGTGCCGCTTAAAATGGCCTAAGGATAGATAATGAGTACAGAGACACCTTCACAGAGTTTATAACATAAACAGCAACTCAAACTTAATGAGCTAAGACATTTTACCCCATTAACATTTGTTCTTTATTTGTTGTTATATCCACTGGACAGATTAAAAGTAAAAACAGTGAATCAAAAAAACATTTTAATTTACTGATCAAATGATGGCCTGATTACACTACCTGTTTTTGTGTATATGCATCATATATATTTTTTTTGCCTTAAACAACGCAAGAGGTAAACAGTTTAAGGTGGTAGAAAAGTTTAGAAAACTGATCTCGAGTGGAGTCTAACAACCAATCAAAGGTCATTTTTTGGATTTTGGGTTTGATCAGCATCTGTGTGTGTGTTTTCCAGGCCAATCAGTGCTGAGGGAGGTGCAACGGCATTTAAAAAGAGGGCTCGTTTGATAAATATACAACATATCCGACCGACTCCGGATCACTGAGCACAGACGGACACTCTGCACTGAGCAGCTGCTGTAAGTATTGTGTAATTTTTTAGATTTTAGCCTAATATACACATATTTCCAAACCACAGCAGCAGCTGTAAAGTTAATTTAAACTAGAATTATCAGTATTATATTTTTTAAAATAATGAGTTTGAATTATAAACATGTAAGGCCTCAGCAGGCCCAGTGAAGCCAGAATATCATGCTGAGTTTTATGTAATTAGAGCTCCAAGTTTTATAAATTGACAGTATTATGAGGATGTTCGCCATATATAAAACAAAACTGAAATAAAAAACTAAATAATAAACTTTATAGAGGGATTAAAGAAGCACACATCAAACATTTTATGAAAATATAATTTCAGATCATTTTATTAAAATTTTTAAAATATTAATCTGGTTTCTTATATTTCTTTTTTCTTACGTTTAACTTCTTTTCTTTTTTTATTTAGTCATTTAAGCGCTGTGCAGCTGACCCGTACTAAACAGACGACCGCTGAGCATAAAATTTATGTACAATTTACAAATTATAGAAATTGTAGAAATTAGATTAGACTATAGATTCATATTACGATAAAAGACGGCATTAACATTTTACATTGGTGCATTTATTTTGCTTGAACAAAATCTACTGACAGTTATCATCAGTGATAATTGTGCACCACAGTCATTTTTTTAGATATACACAAATTCACGATTCGAAGTATTCCTGATTTTTCTAGAGATGATCCAACATCTCTTTTTTCCTTAAACTCTATAAATAAAATATGTTTAATTTGATGGGAAAAATTTAAAAAAGCAACTTTTTGTCAAATTAATTTAAAGCATGGCAAAAAAAAAACTAGATATAATCCATTCAAAACTGAACTGAGATGCTGCCTGTGATGTGTTCATGTATTCAGCTCCCCTCCTTCATCTCTCTGCTGTGTCTGACCCTCATCCTCCCCTCCCCCCATCTCTGTATTTGTTGTTGTAGCTCCATCCTGACTACAGATACGATCATGTTGGTTTCTGGGTTATACTTCCACAGGTGCGATGACTTTGAACGTCAGTTTGTCATCAGTTTCACTCCATCACCAGTCTTCACTCACTACTCTTTCTTACAAACTCTGACACAGTTCATATTAAAGAATGCAACACTGTGCAGTTTCAATCCTGTAAAATGTATTATATTGTAACATACATAAACCATTTCCCCTGAGACACAAAACAGCTCAGATTTAATTTTTAATGTTGTTTTTTTCTTTTGGTAGCTGACTGCCTCATCTATGAGCGCAAACAATTAGTTTTTTGTTCAGGTTTTAAGTGTGAGACCCTAGAGAGATGATTGCACTCTACAGCTGTTAGGAAAATTGTTATTATTATTTTTTGTCTGAGTAATGAGGGTATTAGTACAATAAAGGAGGACTTGATGACTTTCATATTTATGCTGATACATTTATGCACATTATGCATCATATATGGAGCTGATTTTTCCTCTAATGCTGAGGCTTTTATGAAAACTTATAATATCTTTGAAGGTATTTGGGGGGCATTTCACAGTACAGACAGTGACGTGCAGAGCGGGTGCGCGGGCGGGCCCAAACTAGCGAATCTGCAATTAACTGCTAGGTTATTAGGGCACTTTTATACCACAAAACATGTCGAATGTAGCACAAGCATTAAATCTATAATTTTCTTAAACATTAGCTTAAATATTTCTTTGTTGTTCTGGTTATGTTAGTTTAACCCTAAACAATAACTCAAAATAATTGGACCCGAGCAGTTGTCGTGCCTTTTCGCCTGTTTACACAATACAGTGAATTAAATTTATATTTAAAACACATTCAATCTCTGATAAAAGAGAACATTAATTTTGGCCTACGGTTATGTTTTACCTAAATATTGAGGAATATTTTGATAAATAATTCTCTCATCTTCGTCTGTTGCGCGAATAAAGACCCAACAGCTTTGTCCATATCTCACGGAAAATCATGTTGTATTCACAGCGTTGTTTGTCAAAATTATATATTATTATATATTATTTTTGATTGATTTTTATCTAAAGGGTTTGATCCAAAGAAAAACAATTCTGATACATAACTCAAGTCTTATCCTTTGAAGGTCAAACAGTTCCTAAGGACACTAAAAATGGTGGAGTGTGGCACACAGCACATCCGATTCGCTCAAGTTGGTCATTAAAAATAAAAAGCCTTTAATGAACATGAACTAAAACATTAAAGAAATGTTTATATTCTTTCTTTAAAGCTGCTTCCCCTTCAAGAGCGGTGTTTGTTGTGGGGCACCTAAAGGCCCCGTTTTCACATTATTTTAATGAATTATTTATTTATTTCTTTAATACCAAAAAAGCCTTTAAAGGAGTTTTTGTGCACAACCATGACATGGTGTACAGGAAAAGAGAAGAAAAACAGAGATTAGGGGGTGAAACAGAGGGAAAAAAAGAGAGAGAAACATCTACCTTAAACCACAGTCTAGGTGTGCTGCCGGAGTTGTGGTCTCTTTTTTTTATCGTTTTAAGCGTGGAGAGATCCGTCTTTCGTGGAACACAGAAGGAAGAGAGGGGGTGTGAGAGGCAGAAGAAGGGAGGACTGGGATAAGAATCTGCACCCTTCACTAAATCAAGTCCCACCACAAGCCAGCTTACGCTCTGTGCCTCTTCCCTTCAACATTTGTCTGCTTCTTTTCATCCAAAGCCCACCACAGGCTGCCTACTCTCAGCTCTCTGAACTACTTGTCTTTTATCTTCTCAAATCTCTCAAAATCTGAGACCACCACAAACCCCTCTTTGCTTCCTGTTGAATGATTTCACTTTGCAGCAGACTTCAATATACACAGGACACTACAAACAAAGTTAAGATTTACTGAAATACTTATTCTTTTTTTGTTAGTAAATTATTAAATATAGTTTATAGGCATACACTCAGTAATAGCTATACCTGTACAGTCTATTGCAGACCAGTTCAACGGCTCTGAAAGTCCTTTCTTTGTAAAGCTTTAATGTTCAAGTTTCATTTACAGGGTACACAGAGAGTCATTTATTTATTTGTTCTTATACAGTTTAGTACAGCATCACTACGAAACAGCCACTCAAATAAATCAATTAATCATTTTAAAAAATTATTGAAAGCTGAAGCAGCAAATCTCGGAGTAGAGACACCATAAGCTTCATAATTCATTAGAAGTCTTCCAATTAGACAGTAAATTGGGTGATAACCTGGAAAATTGTGGTGCATATATTTAAAACTAATATCAATTTTCTATTCTGAATCACTTGTGACCTGTTTTAAATCTACTGTTTATCGGCAAAGTCACAGAGAAAACTATCAGCTTACAAGAGTCAAGGACAGAAATCAGTTATTCAATAATTGTAAAAAGCGCTGACGGTGTTCCACAAGGCTCCATACTCGGCCCACTCACCTTTCCACTGTAAATGCTCCAACACACCACAAATGTACAGCAGAATGGTGGGGAATTTAATTCTATGCAGATTTACTTTTGTTTGTTTTCTACTGTATTATATCTCCTTGTCCAAAAACCACATACATTTGTAATCATATTATATATTTAATAACTATACCTTGCACTTTCTGAAGCAAAGAAAGCAACTATTCTCTTGACTATTGCTCCGCTCTTTTAAGAAACTGGTGCGAAATCAAGCTTCAAGTCTTGACCAAAACAGTTAACATTTGAATGAAGCTATAAAAATAAAGTTTATAGTTATTATAGAAATTTATTAAACTGTATTTTTATTATATTTTTCAGACCTATGATGGGTACGAAGAACTTAATTCAGTCCCTTTTCCTTCTTGTCAATGTGCTTATGTCAACTGTTGGTAAGACACCTTGACTGCAAATTCATTTATTTCGACTTGGGGACTTTGCTGTTTGGTGTTCCATATTAACACATAACATCTTTCTCATTCTCGTAGGTGCTCAAGAGGTGATTTATGCTAAGGTGGGAGAATCAGTTACCTTGGTGCCAAAGTCCTCTCAAACACAAGTTTATATGTACTGGTATTTTGAAAACAAGGAAAACCAACTTGCCTGGCTCAACCCCTATGGCGGAAAGGGATTCAGCGAGGGTAAACTATATATTTATGCATGTGTGTGTGTATTGCTACTGAAAAGGTGGGTAAAATGTAAATAAAGATCATTTTAACAATTACATCCAATCAATTCCTGCCTTGCAGATGAAAAGTGGAAAAGCAGGTTGTCCTTATCTGGTACCTCACTGGTCATCAACAATTTCCAGGAAGAGTTCTTTGGGACTTTTGTCTTTAAAATCTCTACAAACAGTCAAACTGAGTCAATCACTCAATATAAAGTCGTTCAAGTCAGAGGTAAGAGCAAAAATAAGGTCACATGATCAGTTCAGCTCTCAGTTAGTTGATCAATTTTACACACATTTTAATTAACGAGTTATTAAAGTTTAAATCACTGTATTTATGTAGCTGTATCATATTCAATGGTCATACAGAATTTGTTCAAATGCAGTTCATGTTTTTAATTTTGTGTGCTGAGATATTTGATGTGAAGAGCTCTTGATTTAACTTGCAGCCTTTTGGCCTTTTTAAACTGAAGGGAAATGTAGAGGTTGTTTTTTTTTTTTTTAACCACATAGAGAAAAAAAGTATCTGTTAAAAAAAAGTTTGCTTTAAAATATAAATTTAAATACTTCCATTCTGTTTTCTTTACTCTGCTCATTTTCTGTGCCAGTGAGTGAATCACCCTCTCCTCTGCTATCTGGTGATCGTCTGGATCTGACCTGCAATCTGGGACATAATCCTGAAATTAAAAATATGCCCAATCCTTACTGGCTCAATCCTCAGAACAAGAGAGAAAGAAATAATGTCAATATTCAAGCCACAAGTGAACACAATGGCCAGTGGGTGTGTGTTGTTAAAGATGATAAAAATGAAAAGAAGTTCCCAGTTTCTGTTAAAGTTGTTGGTGAGTTTCTGTGTATTTGCACATTTGCATTTGTTTTACAGTTGTGTACCTTTGTCTTTAAGATCGTGTTTCTAAAGTTTTTTCCTCCCTTTTAGGCCTCGCCCCTGTGACTTCACATCAGTATACATCTACAGACTCGTCTCTCGTTGTCCCTTGTTCCGTTAATTCTGGTGTTACCTGGGAACAAGTTGCCAAAAAGGACATCAAGAAAGTTCAGTGGCACTTTGCCCCTAAACAATCCTCAAGTTCCATTTCTGACAATCAACAGCAGCTCTTCTACCTCGATCTGGAAAAACTTACCTGGAAGACAGACCACAACAAAGGACTGATTCCTGTACACTTTAAAAATGGAAATCTGTCTTTGACCAGATCAAGGGCGAAAGTAGAAGACAGAGGACGATACACGTGCTCTATCAAATTTAAAAATGGCAGGACTCTGAATAACACAGTAGACGTAGATGTGTTGCAAAGTAAGTCAAATTTTTTTTACTCACACCTGTTATATTTGGGGTTGTTTTTTCTTTGTAACCTCTCTTACTGCCTCTCTGTTCTGCTGTACCATGCCAGGATTTTCATTTCTCTGCTGCTGAATGTCCACAATGTGACATGTTTCCAATTCACAAGCTCCTCTTGTTTTAATTGGGTGCATTAAGAATTCCCTCTGCCAGAACAGCGTGATAACATGGTGAATCTTAATTGGACTGTGTGTTATGAGGATTTATGTAGTAAACTAGGATTTCTCAGTTTCAGCTGAATGTTTTTTTTTTAAGAAGAATCAGAAACAAAAATCCACAGATCTGAATGGATTAATTCACAGCAAATTGCTCCTGTAACAGTCTTGCTCCGGACTTTTCTCAAGCAAACCCACGTTTCACATTAAATTAAAATGATAAAAGCTATATTTAAATATTAATGTGAGATACTGAATTTAAGCATTCACATGTGAAGGTTTGAAGTCAGACTTTTTTGTTATGAGTTTATATTTGGGAAAGAAATCAAAATGTTATAATTAGACGTAATTGCTGCTTTTTTGGCCAAAGTTTCAGGAAAATGCAATTAAAGATAATTTCTCACAAGCATTTCATTTTATAAAATGCATGTTTTTAATTTATTTATTTGTTCTTTCTCTTCCGCTCTGTCTCCAGTCATCTCCCACCCAGGAACAGAGTTAATCTACGGTCAGCAGATCAATCTGTCCTGCAGCACTGGTGATCAGCTGCCCGATGGTATGATGTTAAATTGGACTCGACCTAAAACATCGTCCCATTATTTCCACTACTCCACCCATATTACCATCCCGGAAGTGGGCAAAGGAGACAACGGAAAGTGGAGGTGTGAGCTGTGGCGGGGCAGCAACAAGCTGACGTCAGCTGAGATACTGCTTAAGATTGGTGAGCACAGGAAGTGAGAGAGGAGCAGGAAGTGTGACATGGGTCTGACCTTGTGGCCACAAAGTTTTAAGACAGAAACTTGGTTTAACATGAAGTGTTCTCTCTATACTGTATACTGTTTGATGACTGTCTGTCTCTGTTGTGTACAGAACCCAAACTGAGTGTGTGGATGCTGGTGATCATTTGCAGCGCTGCAGTCATCCTTCTCCTCCTCCTCGTGCTCGCTTTCATCCACTACCGACGCAGACAAGTACAGTTCAGCCATTCCTTGTCCTTTCTTTTCAATCACACTTAGGCACTAGTTCAGCTTTAAGACTTACCCCTCTGTCTCTCTCTGTCTCTTTGTCACTCGTATTAGCAGAAGATGAGACTCCACAGACATCGACTCTGCCAATGCAAAAAGTACGTAGTAACCATTTCCTGAACTAGTAAAATGGCTCCAAACCCACATTAACACGCACACACACACACTTATCAGCACTAAAATCTGAATGAAACTTTGAGCTATAAGATATTAAGTATGAATATTACTGAAATAAGCATTTATGATTTGGCTTTTGTAGCTCTGCGTCAGTTTCCATAACTCAAACAGAAACCTGGGACTTTTTCTTTTTCAGCCCCAAGCCAAAAGGATTTTACAGAACATAAAAGCTCCCAGACCGGATCTTTAAGCGGAAACGGGACCACGCTGAATTTCTGTTCTCATATGATCAGATTCACCTGTATATCTCTGAACTATGACCCTTGCCAGATCAAGAGTACACAGAGCCTTTGTTGGATTGCGAGTCATACAGTACATATCAGCCAATCTGAATTGGTTTATACATTATGTAACATAATCAATATCTTGGTACCACATTTATTATTGTTTATGATAATTACTGTCTGTAACTTTATCTCATATATTTTTATCAATACCTGTTTTCTGTTATGCTTTGTAATGCTTCAAATATGTAGATGCTTATCCAAATATTTACAATAAAAACTTTTACGCACACAGGATGATAGTTTATTGCTGAAAATAGGAACAACTGTAGTGCATAAAAACATCAGTTAATTTTTTCAATAAAGCGTCAAAATCTTGCAAAGCTGAGTGACGTAGTGTGCTTGGGCTAATGGATTTCTGACAGATTCGTCGATACAGGAAGGAACAGGGAACGTCGTACCAGTTCCGATTGTAGCTGTCCACCACCGCACAGTCCTCTCCAGCTTCCCCACCGGACTGGTTGTTGTCTGGCTCGGATTTCAACATGTTCCAAAATCTTTACAACACAGATGGAAGAAAATTAACATTTGTTTCCTTAATATCCCACTGAAGTGACATTTCACCTGCTACCTGGAGAAAAAAAAAGTTTGTGCACAGCTATTTTAACAGTTGTCTTGCTAAAGGGCAGGTGCATTACTCTTAAATGATTCTTTATTTTTCAAGAGCCATCATGAACTAAAGAAGTTCTTTATTTACAGGATGGTTTGTCAAGTATGCAGGAACTGATGCAAAATATGTCCTTTACCTACATATTCTGCTGTTTCTACATATAATCTAACATGACTACCAATCATAATCCTGAAATACAATGTAGTTTAACCAAATATCCCTGCCACAAAAGCAACTCCCAAGTATTTTTATTGGGGGATTTAATTTTCCTTTAGCAACAGGAGGCACATTTTTCTCCCTCCAGAGGTAAGCCAGATTTTTTCATAAAGCTTAAGTTAGATCACCACTTTAATCCAGACTAAAATATCTCAACAACTAATTGATGAATTGCTTTGAATTTTTGCAAAAACATTCGGTCCCTAAAAGACCAGCGCCACCATCAGGTTTTCAGGGAAGTGTCACAAGAGTTACTAAATGGGTTCCCACATGGGAAAGAAGAAAAACTATAATAAATGTTTATGCTTTAATGCTTTAATATGGTAATATTCTCATGAAAGTGGCCCCATCACATTTTTCTGAAGCAACAGAAATATGAGAATTAAGTATGAAGCAGGTTAACAGTTTTTAGTATATGAAATGCAAAAGGGAAAACATTCATGAAACAATAATGAGACATACAAGTATATTAAAACATCTATAAACTTAAACACCTTCTACTGGAGGGAATTTATTTTACATATACCATAGGTTATTCTAGAGACGTCAGGGATTGCTTCACCGTTATTAGTAATATGGTACCTAAAAAAATAAAATGCTCTTTAAGGTCTTGCCAAGCTCAGTGAACCCATCTTGGTTGTTTTTAATCAAGGTTGATCCTCGCCTCTGGCTTGATGTCCAATTTCTCAAAAGAAGTATATTTATTGTAAAGTCTTTAGTGAACATGCTTAAAAAAAATCTGTGTAGGTGTCACACTATACGTTTCCTTTACAGCATCTGAAACCTAAATAAAAGATGATGGCAACGTTACAGCTCAACTGAAACACCCAGGCCTTCATTGTAAGTCTAAACCTCTCAGTGTGTAGGCAGGCAGGTGTTGCAGCTCCATGCAAGAATGTTTGTTGTTAAACCAGCAACCATGGATCTTAAAGAAATTTGATGGTCAGATAAGCAAAGGGACCAAAACCAATTGTCATTACAGGGATCTAATTTCTATTTTTCTGTGCATTCTTATTTGCATTGATCTGAGAATGCAGTGTGTTTTCATTTAGTTTTTGAAATTGAAAGCTAAAGATTCTGTTTTTAAGGATTAAAAAAGAAAATGGAAAACATGCAGTTTAACCGGTATTCAGAGATCCTGCCTTCATTTTTAGTATCATCTGCACTGACAGACAGACTGTGGTTGGATCTGAATCTAGCAGTGACCAAAGGAATCAATAAACCGACATAAACAACAATCATGAAAGAAGAAATTTGCAGTGTTTCATGACTGTTTCTCTACCAGATATGGACTGTATATAAAAAATGGACATAGCCAACATGATGTCACCCACTGGTTAGCGAAGTCCCGTTATGAAACCTTGAGTTTAGCAGTTGGGCTATCACAGTCTTGGTGTTTTGACACCAAACGTGACGAGGCGAGGGGTGGAGCTGAGTACAGCTCTTAGGGTAGCAACTTCTCAATCACAAACTAAGCCTGCCTTAAATCATACCCTGAGTTAACCTCATTTTTGACTATAATGAGACCATAATTTACAAAAATGTATCATGTTTATCATATTTGTATTAAAATAACTAGTGATTGAAACCATAAAGTCATCAGAAAAGTGTTTATGGGTCATTTTTTTCATTGAATTCCATACAATCTGATTTCTTTCTGTATCTACAGGAGTTGCCCCCTGCTGGCCACTTGAGAGAATGTAGGCTCATGACAGCCTTCGCTGTTTTCACTTTTATAAACCAAGGCTATATCCATGAGGCAAAGTCTGTAAAGACAGGTTTGGGGCATGTCTGTATCACTTTGTATACAGACGTAACACTCGAGTTACAATGAGGAAAAACTGCCCCCTGTAAGTTTTTTTATACTAATGCTATAGTGGTCTTTTTCATACTTACGAAACTTTAAGTGTTGAGTTGTCCACCCATTTCCAGTCTCCTTCATTCTCACTGTCACTCAGCCCAAGCCAGTAGAATGTGTTAAACCCTCCAATCCTCCTCGCTTCTTTTTCTATAGCTTCCTAAAAATATATCACATCAAATTTTTAGCACCTTGGGAATTCCAGAAAAAAATTAAAAACATTAAAATTACAAAGAAAAACTCACGTGCTCCTCATTGGTGGTCAAGATGGCGAGATGGCCACCCAGATCCTGACATTTGAGCGAACTGTTAAACCAATCCTGGGTGTCGTTGCTGAAGAAGAAGCAGTGATCCCCTACATGAATCCACCCATCAGGACACGCTGTAGGGAGACATGGGGATAGACAAATATACAAGTTAAACATTTATCAAAAGGTGCAGAACTTGAAACAAACATTTACAAACATGTGCTGAATGTTCAGTACCTGTAGCTGAACCAGGTGCCAGGTCGAAGTACTGGTTACACAGGTGTCTGTAGCGGTCCTTCAAAGAGTCTAGTTTCAGCTTTAGAAAGGTCATCTCTTCCTCTGTGCTGTTTGCAGCCTGAGCAGAGACTTCAGAAGCCAACAGGCCGAGCACAACACAGAGGATGGTGTGGCCTTTAATGCCCGGGACGGCTGAGGGCAGACAGCAGATTCAGCATTAGCGCACATGCAAACAGATCCAGACACACAGATATCTCGAGCTGCATCTGGGCGTCCTACCTTTCTTTTGGATAAGATGCATCATGTCTGTCAGCTTGCAGGATATCACAGACTTTGTTGTCCTCTCTGTGCCCTCTTGATGTTTTATATAGCAGTTTGTGTATCAAAGAGAAGGGAAAAGTACAGATTGCACAAATCTTCCAGACAGATTGGACTCTTCATGGCTATCAAAGCATGTAAACTCAGATGGTGCAATTTCTCGTAGCCAAACTAGTAATAACCTGCCATGTTGGAATGCATAAACAAACATTTGATGATGGCGAGCTGGCATGCAGGTTCAGTATTATTTACCAATACATGAGCAAAGTTCTCTCTCTGTCCCCAACTTTTCTAAAACTGGCAAAGATGGTGGCCTGCAAAGTATGACTCAGCATTTACCAGCATTGCGAGTGTGTGTGTGCGTGCTGGTAAACATGTGAGTGTGTGCTTAATGTTATTTGTATTCTCTTCATAAGCAGAACAGCTGCAACAATATCACCTCTTCACCACACACACCAGATGCCCACTCTGTTCTTCCAGCACGCTGTCAACGTTTTTTTTGGTATATGTCCAAGTTATTTTTTTTTCTTGGCACCTTATTCCCACAGACATTGTCAGCTCTTGTGTTTCATGAGGTTTTTGTTATTCAAACCAAACTAATTAAAGCAGAGAGGAGGAACGTTTCATGTTTGTGTCTTTTACAGCGACTGCTGTGTTGGAATTTGTCGTTGCACATCACCAGAAATTCTTCTCTTCTGATTTCATGTACTTTTCCCATGGAGTCATAGCTTGGCTCTTCTTTTCTAAAACACACTGATCTCGCCTGCTTTCCTGTTACAACCTTGGCACAGCTCCAGTTTTAGTTGTTTTTGTTTTATTAATGTCAGGAGGGTGCAAGTACACACTGTATTTTTTCACATTTTGTTAAAGAACATTTTCTCCCATTCTGACTCATCTGTAACAAATTTCCAGAATCAGTTCCTCACTCTAAACAGAGCTGAGGGAACTTCTAGGATTGTGCAAGACAGGGTTTGATGACAAGACGCCACTGCAAAAAGCAGCACACTGAGCCAAAAATGTGAGGAAAGAGCCTCCCAGTTTGGCTTACCAAATCCTCCTTTTTCAGGAAACAGCTAATCAAAAAAAAAGCTTAAATTATCTCATGGAGGGCAGAGTGTAGTGTAGTACTTCTCTGAGCAAATTTGTTTGTGAGCAATTTGTCTGCAGCGGTGTTTGATTCAGGGGAACGTGCCTCAATAATTCAACCAGCAGGGAAAAATTTAATTTCAAGGAGAAATATTGTTGCTCTAGAGCAGAGATAACAAAACCTTTAGGGACCTGAAGAGGTAGCATATAAAAAGAGACAGTGAGAAACGGGGTTGAGAAGGACACTACAGACATGGAGCAAAGAGAAAACTACAGCAGCCTGCACGAGTTCACAGAGGAGCCAGGACCAGGAGGGAACAGGCTAATAACAGAACACAGCAATGGTAATTTGTGTGCATATGGGGCAAGAAACAAACAGATGTGTAGGAGCCAGGTGGACTTCAGTACATTTACTTAATGACTTTTCATAGTTATGATGTACACGGTACAAACTTCTACTTTGTACTCAGATTTATACTGGGTACAGTATTAAAAAAAAGATAAGTACTTACTGCCTCTATTTTACTTGACTTCATTTGATAATTATTGTATCAGGGTTTTTGTAACAAATGCAGAGTTTTAATGCTGAAGCTGGTAATTGTAGCTGTTGGGTGGTAAAGTTATTGTGTAGTGTGTATTAATGTGAGTGCTCATTTTAGGTTTTGCAGTCTTAAAACTATTCAAACAAGTAGCTTTATAGCTGTCAAGTAAAATGTTTGCCTTTGAAGTATAGTGGAGTAGAAGTATAGTAGTCAAATAACCTCGAATTTTAAGAAGAACAGTTGGAATAAATTTATTTAGACTAACTTACACTCAATATTTGGCATGTTTCCACCATATAATAATTGCTCTGAAAGAAGCACATTTTTCCTTCATAATTTTATTTCATTTTTAATGAATGCAGTAAAAAAGTACTTCTTTTCACAACTATTAAGAGCATAAGTCCATGTAATGTTGGAAAGAACTTGAGTATCTTTAATTTAGTGCTATACTTGAGTACAATTTGAGGATATCTATATTTTGCTTGAATGTTTGTGTATATCCTTATTTTTTTTACTTCTAGTGCCCTACTTTTCTGGCAGCACAGTGGCTCAGTGGTTAGCACTGTTGCTTCACACAGCAGGATCCAGGGTTAAAACTTGGGAAATGCCTTTCTGTGTGGATTGTGCATCTTCAGCCCATGTTGCTAGGTTAATCCAGCTTATCTTGGCTCAGAATACTCTTATAAAAATATTCTAAACCTTCATTTCCTGTTAAAATAATGCTCTAAAAAATACTCTTTATATTACACGGTTTTTATGATATGCTCGTTTGCAAATAAAGATTTTTTTTTTCCAACATAACCTTCTTAATGATCATCTCATAAAGGAAGTGGCTGCAGATTATGCTTTAAGTGCAACTGTCTTATACAGTGATGGCCAAAAAGTGTTGGCAGTGACACAAATTTTGTGTTGCATGCACTCTGCTGTTTCAGTTATTATTTAGACTATTTTTTTCATGTTTCTTTGATCTAGTGAAGAACAATCAAACACATTTCATAGGTTTCACAGACTTACTGGCAAATATTGACCTGTCTTCTTCATATCTTGCTGGATATCAGCTGCTAGGCCAAATCCAGAAGCTCTTTGTAATTCATTAATATGCTTCTGATCACAAAAACATAGAAATGCTGTGACTCACCACCATAAAAACTGAGGCGCCAAAGCGCAAGCAACACAAAATTGGTGCCACTGCCAAAAATTTTGTCCATGACTGTAACATCTAAGGATGATATGAATGCACAACCTTTACATGTTACTTGAGTAGAGTTTCTGAAACTCTCTATATTTTAGTATTTGTGTACATATGTGACAACATGCGGCAGAGACTATCCACTGACTTGACTTTCAGCAGACATGCTATCTTTGGGGATTTGAAAATATAATGAAGCTAAACTCTGGTCAAATGGTTCTGCCCTGCAATTTCCTTTAAAGTCTGCTCTCGCTGCTACACCAGAGGAATTAAAGTGGTGAATTGACAGCTTGCATGCTGTGGACTGTTTTGTGTCTAATCAGGCTCCCAGGGACTGAAGCGAGGCGTTGAGTGTTTGAGGAGTAAGACTTCTCTCCTGATACTTATTGGCTTTTTGGCCTCCATCTGTGCCAACATCGTACTCGCTGTGCTCTGTAAGTATAAATACTGTCTTAGAACCTCGTGCCCCCTCCTGTACGTATTGTACTTTGGGTCCAGTGCAAAAGATTTAGGTACTTAAAGTAAAATGCTTAGTAAAATAGTCTGTATTTATCAGTTTTATTTCAAAGAAAGTGCAGGAAAGAAAAAAAAAATCAATATTTGCTGCAAGGAAACAGCATCAGTTCTCCTGCATTTGTACACAGCTTTTAAGGTACTTAGGAGGTATGTTGGAGATCTTCCCTCAGTTCTTCAGTGGATTTATTCTGCCTCAGTATCTTCTGTCTCTTCATGTAATCCCAGACTGATTCCACAATGTTGGAATCAGGCCTCTTAAGGGGGGAAACTCATTGCTCAGGTTGTCACTAAAGATAGTCATTTATGAGTCTGGCTCAATGTTTGGAGTCATTTTCGTGCTGCAGTCGGAATTTGGTACCGACCTGATGTCTCCCTAGGGTATTACTTGATGGAAAAGGACCCAAACATCTGAAGTGCCTAAAACTTTTGCACTGTGCTCTACATCTGCCTGTCTGTGTCTGTGTCTTTGGGTCTCTATCCCACGCTGATTATTCTCTCTTTATTTCAGCTCAGTGTGCTTTTGGACACCTAGAATTGGCAATAAAAAAGATAAAGCACTCTCTCCAGTGCAGTGAGGGTCATGTAATAGAAAAAGCACAAAAGTCCATAATTGTGAAATATTTCTCCTGCAGGGCCAAGAGTCTCTGGCAGCTCAGCCTGATAATGTGCTTGTGAGGACACTCTCTCATTTAAAACAAACACCACTGGGGCCGTACGTGCTTGATCTATTGCCACACAAGCACACACACACACACTCGTTCAGACACAGGCTCGAAAGCTATCAAGTACAATTTTCAGATCTGAAAATGATGACTGGCACGTCTTGCTGCAAGAGAGGGAAATAAAAAGAAATACTTCCTATGACAACAGGCTCTCTAACATATTGTAAGACTTTCGATAGAGAGAAAGTGGTTTAATTCCACTTTATGATTTTGTAGAGCAAGTCTGGCTAAGTAAAACAAATTAAATGTAATATAATGGTATATTCAGTAGCTGCAGATTAAAACACAACTGCCATATGAAAATTTAGCACATTTCATTTCACAGATATCTGCAGTATATGCATTCATAGCAGTGTTTTTTGTGAAGTCATGCAAGCCACATTTTACCTCACAGCAGCACCTGCACCTGTGTTTCAAGAGGGTTTTCTAGGAAATGATTACGTGTCATTAGTCTTATAAAGTGGAACTCATTTTTCTAGCACACGTTAACTCTGATGTGATTTACTAACCACAGTTCAGCTTACAGTAAATCAAGGTAAACACTCTGAAAATTACATTGAATCAGCTCAGCGGTTGCAAGCAGCTTAGCTTTCACTTCCTCGAAACATGACCAGTCACAACATTTCTTCAAGTTTAAACTGTAAGATGTTGATTATGCCTGAAGGATGTCGCTACCATGGTACTTCTTAATGAGAGTGAGGTAACCATAATCACCATTATCTCTATTTATGGCATTAGATGAAAATATTTTTTAAATGTTTCAGTACTCAAATGAGAAGTGGCAACATAAGAGAGAGGCGATGCACAAATGGAAAAATATGTGGCAATGAAACCAGATTGCAAATGATAATTTCTTCCAGCCGCAAGGGATCTCATGTAAACACAATTATTCCAGCCAGGGCAGCAATAAAACCATACAGAGAGTCACAGACTGTAAAGAGAAGCATTATATGTTTGAAGAGGGAGCGGTTTAGTGGCAAATGAGAAACCACAACAGTATAAAAATTGCATTTGTTTATATACTCACACTTATGTGGGTCCAACTTTCATCTCGAGAAATATTGGATGGATTTCCATTTCTCTGGTGATCCCCTCAGAGATATTGGTGGCGTTGATGTAAATGTCTTCACTGTGTCATATAATTTGGTATATGCATTCATGCTCTCCTTTCACAATGACTTAACTTTTCATCAGTATCATCACTGGGTCAAAAGTTAGATTTTCCCAGTACTTTAATCAAATACCTGAAAAACTAATAATGTTCCGATCAGCCTGCTAATTTTCAAACATTGGTGTACGAGCACTCTGAAAGTTGTTAGCAAAGTATGCCGGTGGATGTGTCACCCTGTAGTCACATTTGTTGTGGATTGCTTCCATCACTTTCATCCAGACTGATCTTAAGTATCACATGAAGTGACATAAAATTTGGTACATACATTCAGACACTTTATTAGGTACATCTTGCTAGTACCGGGTTGGACCCCCTTTTGTCTTCACAGCTGCCTTAATTCTTTGTGGCACAAATTCAACAAGGTGCTGGAAACATTCCTGAGATTTTGGTACATGTTGATATGACAGCATCACACAGTTTCTGCACATCCGTGATGTGACTCTCCCGTTCCACCACATCCCAAAGGTGCCCTATGTGGAGCACTGTGGAGGTCATTTGAGTACAGTGAACTCATTGTCATGTTCAAGAAACCAGTTTGTGATGATTTGAGCTTTGTGACATGGTGTGTTATCCTGCTGGAAGCAGCCATCAGAAGATGGGTACACTGTGATCATAAAGGGATGGACATGGTCAACAACAACACAAGTAGGCTGTGGTGTTTAAATGATGCTCAGCTGCTGCTAAGGGGTCCAAAGTGTGCCAAGAAAAGATCCCCCCACACCATCACACCACCAGCAGCAACCTGAACCATTGAAACAAGACAGGATGGATCTATGCTTTCATGTTGTTTTTGCCAAATTCTGATCCTACCATCAGAATGTGGCAGCAGAAATCAAGACTCATCAGGCCAGGCAACATTTTTATAATCTTCAATATTCCAGTTTTGGTGAATATGTATGTTGTAGCCTCAGTTTCCTGTTGTTAGCTGACAGGAGTGGCACCCAGTGTTGTCTTCTGCTGTAGCCCATCTTCTTCAAGGTTCAATGTGTTGAGCATTCAGAGATGCTCTTCTGCATTCCTTGGTTGCAACAAGTGGTTATTTGAGTTACTGTTGCCTTCCTTTTTTGGACCATTCTCTGTAAACTCTACAGATTGTTGTGTTGGAAAATCCCAGGAGATTAGCAGTTTCAGAAATACTCAGACCAACCAACCCGTCTGACACCAACAACCAAAAGTAAAAAAGTCACTTAAATTCAAAGTCACTTAAATCACCTTTCTTTCCCATTCTAATGCTCTGTTTGAACTTCAGCAGGTTGTCTTGACCATGTCTACATGCCTAAATGCATTGAGCTGCTGGCATGTAATTGGCTGATTAGAGATTTGAATGAACAATCAGCTGAATAGGTATAACTAATAAAGTGGCTAGTGAGTATATATTCATGTCCTCCTTTGATGATGACTTAACTTTTCATTAAGTGTAATAATTGGATCAAAAGTTTATTTTCCCATCTATCTATCTATCTATCTATTCAGTGATTAGCAAGCCGATGCCAGCTGACCCACTGGACTCTTCCTCCTCTTCAGCTCTGGGTTTGAAATTGATGCAGAGACGTTACATCCAGCTGTGTGAAGATTACACTGCCCTGGGACAGAACTGTTCAAAGACAGGTGGCAGGAAGTTGTTCAAACAAATGAATACGATCTTCATTTCCTGCTGCCTTTGATTTGCCCTTCCCCTCATCCCTTTATCTTGCTCTTTCTCATTAACAGTTAAGCAGTGCAGGGAGTGTCCTGAAGGTTGGCTCCATGTAGGGAATCAGTGTTACTATTTCAGCAATGACAAGCTGGACTGGATGAAGAGCAGAGACAGCTGTGAAGAAATGGGCAGCCATCTTACCATACTGCACACCATAGAACAGCATGTATGCAAGTTAATGTGTTTGTGTGTGTGTGTGTGTGTGTGTGTGTGAACCCTGCTGACCAGCACAGGTGTTGCTCATTCCCCTAATTGTGTAGGTTACTGCATGCTGTCAGCAAAGGGGTGGATTTGGGTGGGAGGGGAGATGACGCTCATATATCTTTGCAAGGCAAGGTCATTTTATCTGTTAAAGTTAAGAGGACCACTGGACTTTTTCACAGCCAGCGTTAGTGATAATATTCATGACAGCTTCCTTCTATTCAAGTGTCACAGTAAACATTGTCAGTGTGGCAGTGAGCCATGCACAATACCAGGATGCTGCAATAGGAGTGGCAAAATAATAATAATTCAGCCCACATTCAACATCATTTGTTAATTATTTAAACTCTACAGTATAAGTAATATTTAATTAGTGTCTGATTTCATGTGGTTGGAGGTTTATTCTTGTCAATTATGTCTGCAAACTACAGACTGTATACATAAGATGGATTTAGCCATTCAACAGCACCCGTTTCTTTGGTTTGGGTTCCCATTTTAAAGCTTCAGTTTTAGCATGTTGGTCTTTGGGAACCAGATGAGACCACATTTGGTGGAGTTATCAGCATATATGCAAGCAACCTGAGTTAGTAAGGTTCTTCCTTAGACTGTATCGGTATCCCACACCTGCTCTTTAGTGCTTAGTTACACACACACACACCCAAATATTAGTATTTCACTCATCTAAACTGGAGCACAGACTTCTTGGATTGTCTGTTGCAATTAACCTCACAGCAAGTCCCATTATTTGCCTGATAATTGATTTAAAAATGCTCCAAAAGGCACAAATATGATTTAGAGATCCAATTGGTTCACCCATTGGTTTCTGGACTCTGTATTTTGAAGCTGCACTGTTAGCATTTTGGCCACTGCCATGTTGGTGTTTTGAAGCTAGAAGTAGCCATATTTGAATGCCAGCTAGCTTGGTTAGTAAGGTGTAGTCATAAACTGTATAGGTGCAACACACAGACACACATATCTGCTAATTAGTGCTAAGTAATAGACTACAAATGCAGGAATTTCACTCACCAAAACTGAAGCATAAACGTCTTGGATACGCTGTACCACCATAATATTTGTCAGTTAACTCTAATAAAAATGCACCAAAAGGTGCCAACACCACAAACAGGGCAGAGAGCTTACTGTGAAGGAGAATCCTAGCAGATAGCTGAGAGCTACACCTCCCTGTGTCAGCATCCACCTGCCAGTCTTAACAAAATCCAAGTGGCTGAGTTATAAAAAAATAAATAAAAAAAAGAAGCTCACCCCTCATAGAGTTGTTATGAAGGGGGAAGTGGCTAAAGAGACCAAAAACCTTTTTTGTATCAGGTTGTTAAAATGTTAATTTCATAGCTGATGTTGATCGAGTTGACTCTCTTCAGCCTGAAGTGGCCACTGAATGAACTGAGCCCACTTAGGAAAAGAGCTAACTTAGGAAAAGTAAACTCACACAGGTGAGCCGAATAGATCATATTCGACTGACATTTGGGTGACTTTTCTTTTTGCTTTGTTGCACCGTGTCAAGGTGTAGATTGAGTTAATTTGTCAAGAAGACATTGGGAAATGTCACAAAATCAAAACTACAGGAGTAAATAATATCATTTATGATGACTGAAGTCCATTTACCACCTTCAGCTTCCATTTCCTGGCATTTTGCATGATGACTAATGGTTTACACAACAGAGCCGCTGTTAGGGTTATTAGTTATTAGTGACACTTTTGCTTGTAGAAAAAGTCTAAGAAGTTATTTTAATTATTTAAACATCTGCAACCTAAAAAGCTTTAAAGGGTTACAGATGTGGGTTTGGTTTACTGCATTAACTGGAAATCAATCCCAGTGTAATAATACAATATTAAGAGCACGTGTTTTGAGCTTGAGTGGGTACATTTTTGGGACATTAGTTTTGCAGTCAGCACTTATTCAAGTGACATAGCTTCCTAAAGAGTTAAAAAATAAGCTTAGAGTTAAGGTTTTAGGTGTAAGAAAGGACTTTGAGTTATGTGTGTGTGTCCATTATCTGTAGGATGCTCTGGAAAAGGAAGCTAGGAGAATTGGTGGATTTTATTACCACTTCTGGATCGGCCTGTCTGACATAGAGACTGAAGGAGACTGGAGATGGGTGGACAACACAACACTGGAAAACAAGTAACAACATTCAATGCGTGCATTTATTTTCTTTTTAAAGCTATGCTGCTTTCATTTTCAGTTATGACACCAAATAATCTGTCCAGGAAGAACCTATATAAATTCAAACAGCAAACATTGCCCACACTTACATACAGTATATCAAAGCCTTGGGTATATCAAACATTTCATCATCAATAAATCAAGTAGCTGAGCTGAGCTTGTTTTTATCATTTGTCAGAAATGTTCACAGTTGTTATTTATAGCTTGCCTATCTATCACACTTTCTGCTCTGTCACAGATATTGGGATCAAGTGAGCTCAGAGCCAGATAACCACCACAAAGGAGGGGAACACGGAGAGGACTGTGCCACCTTAGACAGCCACTCGAAGACATGGTTTGATGTTCCTTGTGATCACATTTATAAACGAATCTGCCAGATGGATGCCATTCAGCTCAGCTGAATCCCTACACCCCTAAAAATGCTGCAGACCTGCAAAGACTGGATATGCAAGACAAGAAAATGAATGGGTACATGTTTGGGATTACAGAAAATAGAAGTCGGCACTAAAATAAGCACAGTTTTTTGTTTTCTTTAAGCTCACAGTTGCTGAAAAGCTGCACATTATGTTGAGAAAGCTTGTTGGAGATTAAGCAGTTCACTGAAAGAGATCCTTTGCGTAGCAGTGCACTGATTTTACACAAGGATGTGAATATTTTTTTAAAAACATGAGACCATGACATCAGGTGATAATTTTTGAGTTCACAATGAATTTGTGTAGTTTCAGAGTTGCACTGTTTGCAGTGGAATGACCATGAATGTTGCCACTGTCACATTTTTTTAATCTGTCTGCTATTTTTTATTGTGAGGGCTGCAAAATGCTTTAGATATTAACACCGTAGGGTTTATTGGGGGCCAAGCAGCTTAGGTCCTATTTTGACCTTATTTTAGAAATCAACCTAGAAATCAACGGGCTCAGGAAGTAGAGCAGGTCATCTGCTAATCAGAAGGTTGGTGGTTTGATCCCTGGCTCCTCCAGTCTGCATGCCAAATATCCTTGGGCAAGATACTAACCCCAAGTTGCTCTCCGATTCATCCATCGGAGTATGAATGTGTGTGAATGGTAGTTAGGAAGCACTTAAGCACAGAAAAAAGTGCTTGTATGATTGGGTGTGAATGGGTGAATGAGGCATGTTGTATAAATCTCTTGATGCGTGCTCAATAATCCAGGTAAAAGAATCCCAAAAAGCTGAATCTGTTCATCTGGACGTAGCGTTTTTTAGTGAGACCCATTAAAAAACGCTACGTCCGGATGAACAGATTCAGCTTTTTGGCATGTTGTATAAAGCGCTTTGAGTGCTCTGGGAGAGTAGAAAAGTGCTATATAAACATT
>VUQS01070749.1:0-32626 GCA_015108495.1 Heterochromis multidens
TGTGTGGGGGGGGTTAGGGCGTTGCCTAAATGTGTCAGTCTTATACTACTACTCACCATGTGTTTTTACACCTCTCTGCATTTAATGAGCTATTATTAATCTCTGGCTCTCTTCCACAGCATGTCTTTCTCCCTTCACCCCCAACCGGTCGCGGCGGATGGCTGCCCCTCCCTGAGCCTGGTTCCGCCGGAGGTTTCTTCCTGTTAAAAGGGAGTTTTTCCTTCCCACTGTTGCCAAGTGCTTGCTCATAGGGGGTCGTTTGATTGTTGGGGTTTTTCTCTGTACTATTGTAGAGTTTTTACCTTACGATATAAAGCGCCTTGAGGCAACTTTTGTTGTGATTTGGCGCTATATAAATAAAATTGAATTGAACTGAATTGAAGTCCTGTACTGGATTTCCCCTGTCCTCTGCTAAGCCCCAAAATATTTAATGATTCCTCCAGAGGCAAAGTCTGCAGACTATCCAGCAAGATAACTGTTGACTTTAGAGACTCACTAGTTGCTGAGCCAGAGCCTCCACTCTCAGCTCTTCAGATGTCTTCTCCCTTTGGGGCAGCGGCTGGTACTCGAGACTTAGGTTGTCCTCAGTAGTGGCAGATGTGGTGGTTGGAGGGATGGTGGAGGTTTGCAGTGAAGGAAGTTGACTGGGCACAGAGGAAGTGATCACTGGTGAAGACCGCAGGGAAAACTTCCTTGTGGAGATGGTGGAGAACTCCAAAGTGGAACTAAAGTCAGAGAAATGGGAAAATAAACTGAAGAAGAAAATAATTTTTGAAAATCATAACAATAGTAGTTAGATTTCAAATAAAATATACAGATATTGTAAAACAAACCTTCCCACTGTCTCCTGTTTAGCCTCCTGCTCCAACTCCATGGGAGGAGGTGGAGGAGGGAAATCCTCAGTGATGTTTGTCTCTCTGATTGGAGGAGAAGAAGGTGGAGGAGGAGGTGGAGGAGGTGGGGCAGGACTTTGGAGGAAGACCTCATCATAGTCCTCCAGTGGCGTGCCTGTGGAAGTTCCTGGAGGTTGCTGTTGGTCGACGGAGTCAAAGAGGCTGGTCTCAGAGATCCGCAGTGAGGACAGGTGGACGGTCGGATGGGAGAACGGCGTAGGAGGAGGGGATGCAGTGCTTCCGCTGCCCTTCCTTTTTGGTGAGGTTGGAAGCTGGAAATGAGGCAGTGGTGCTGGTGTCACTGGTGAAACTGGTTTGGCATTTTCTTCAGAAAGTCCTCCTCTCATCTCTAAACTGAAGGCTCTGCCTCTGTAAACGTCCTTTGCAGTGTCCTCTAACAGGATGGAGTCACTCAAACTGTGTCTAGTTTGTCTTTCATGTTCAACACCAGCATCTTTACTTTCTTCACCATTGCCTGCGCTGACTTGTCGGATGCCAGGGAAAGTGATGGCGTCCAGATTGGCCCGGCTCAACCTCTCGCTTGCTTGCCACTCAGCGCTGCCTCCGTCCTGAGTCCCAGGTGGGGAGAAGGGGCAGGGCAGGCCAACAGAGGCTGCCAAGGTGGAGGTGCTGTGGGCACGCTGACGCTCGCTGTTCCTCTGCCGCTCCCTGCGAGTGACCGGAGTTTGGGAGGAGCCTGGGATGTAAAAACAAAAAGGCTATAGAGTTAAATTCAGCGAGTCACAGAGTTTGCCATAAGTGAAGAACAAATTAATTGAATGTCTGTGTAGGTTCTTAGTCATCCAGGTCATGGTAGTCTTAAGAGCTTGAAAGACTGTATAGAAGTCTATTAGACAAGCTTGAATCACACTTTTTGATGGTTTCTTTTAATTTTACTCACCTTGAGAAGGTCCTACAGACTGGAAGGGGTTCACACTGTTCTGGGATGGAGAGACGAGGCCTTCTGGTACTTGGATGTTTGCAGGTCTTAAAGGGAGACATGAAGAAAAAAGAATAAACTAAACTAAAGCTTAGACACATCACGTTGCATAAGTTGCTCCTGGTTAGCGTTTGGCTCTAGCAGGACAATCCACTGTCATCGATTCTGTTCATTATAGAAAGAATTTCTAAGCATAGCCAGGCGCTTCCAGTTCAGTGGCCTCAGGATAACATCTTTGCTTTTTAATTTTAAAGAAGACAGACATCTTTGGTTTGGGCATGTGATCAGGATGCCTCTTGGGCGTCTTCAATTGGAGGTTTTCCAGGCACTTTTAACTGGTAGAAGAGTCCTGGCTTTGACTGAGAACATGCTGGAGAGACTATTGATCTTATTGGCCTAAAAATGCCTTGGATGACCTGAAATAACTCACTTAGCCTGCTGCAACCTTGACCCCGGATAAGCAGAAGAAGATAGATGGCTGGAAACTAGTGCAGCTGCTTCTAGGAGACATTACTGACTGTCAATCCAGAAAGAGGCTTAAAAAACTAAATACATGAATATAAAATACATGCAATGTAATGTTATCAGGTTTAAAATTATGTGTTATGGGCCTCTAACATCCAGTGTCCTGACTGTGATCCACTTTTGATCTTATCAGCTGTTTGTGCTCAGTAATCTGGATTTCTGCGCTCATGTTCCTGGTTATATTCAGACACCAGGCTGATCTGTGTAAAAACACACTCAGAATTCCTCAAGTGACCTCTCACCTTCCCATTTTGAGAGCAAACATATTGAAATGTCTGAAGCTAATAAATCCCCATGGACAGGAGTTGGTATTCTGTTTATTTTTCCCTCTCGGTGCCAGGGAGTTTTCCCTGGTTCCTAAAAATTCCTCAGTTCCTCCCTCCTTTAATTCCTTCTTCCCTTTCTTACTTCCTCATTCCTCTTCTTTCCTTCTTACCACCACCTTCTTTATTCCTTCTTCTCAACTTTTTTTGCACCTCATCTGTTCCTCCTTTGACCCACATCTCCTATCCCTGTACTTCCATCCCCCCTAACTCCTTACATCTAGCCCTCCTTCTCTTTTTTCTCCTCCTACATGTCTCTTTCTCTCTGTGGTGCCAGCAGCAGGGCACAAGTTGGTTTTAAAATAGAAAAGAGCCTAAAGCAAACACAGGCTGATAGTCAACAGCCTTTTATGGAAGAGAGCTAAAATATCGTAATCAGTAATGAATCTGAATTCCCACGATCCTTCAGTCCTTAGTCACATTTTAAATCTTACCTCATAAACTGAATCTGCAGAGAGACTTTCAGGATCTTAACTTTTCTTGATTATGCATTTATGAAGACCTACTAAACCTTTAGACACTTGTTTATTAGCTCCTAAACCTGCAGCCTGAGGACCAGAACCACCTTTAGAAAAGGTGAAAAAGTTGCTGATATCTTCAGTTTATCAATAGAGTGCACTGCTGCTCCTCGTGTAGTGTTACGGTCCTGGGTCACTGCATGCCTTCCCCCTTGTGTGGTTTACCTTTTTTGGATTCTAATGAGTGTGAATAGGCCCTTGCTCTTGATTGGTGCCTGACCTTGCTCTTCATCCTCTTCTCACACACTAAGAGTGAGCACTCTGCCCTTTGTCTCATTCTCATCTGCTGCTACCATGTACTCAGGCTAAAATTAAATGTAAGTGTAACAAGTAGCACAAGTTCAATTTTCTTCTTTTCTTAATGAGGTTAGCTCAGGTAAGGTTCTGGTGCTTTGGGTTAGAAAGTCCACCTTTTGTTTTTGTTTGTTTCTTTGAGTTAAGTAGCACCCTCCTCCCAGACTGGGACTGGAACTCTGTTGAGCTGTATGGTCACATGGTCTTAATAGAAATGTGACCTACCTGTCAGCAGCCAGAGCACAGCGTCCAGGTTCGGAGATGAAGACGCCAAACATGCGGATATCATCTGGAATGAAGTCCTGAAACACACAGAGATACAAGGTTTTGTCAGTGGAATAATTCATTTTTTGTAGTTTAAAACTAAAAATCACATTGTTATTTATTAGCCAAATAACAAACTGAATTCATGTTTTTATACCCAAATTTGAGCCGGCACACTGGATTTCTCTGAGAAGTCAGAAATTAACCAAGCATAACATTCAGCCACTAAAACAAATTTTTCTAATCAGGAATACAAGTAAATAACTGTAATTTGACTTTTTAATCAGAAAATAATCATTTGTTTTTATAAATTTATAATTATATTTTTTTTATTTTTGTCTGTTTTTTTGTAAAACTGTAAATTTGAAAATTCATGGATTACAATAATAATTACATTTTAGTGTTAAAAATATAATTTAGATTAAAGAGCGTGTGCATGCTGGTGAAATAACCATTACAGAAACATAAAAAATAATTTTGGTAATTAGGGCAGCTGTGGCATAAACCATATTTTATATATATATATATATATATATATATATATATATACACACACACACACACACACACATATATATACACACACACACTTTTTGGGTCAGTCAAATGGAAAATCTTTCAAAAGAGAGACAGTAAAACCATTAAGTATGACAGTTAGGGTTACGTACCAGGTCACCACGTCCCTGGTGACTTGGTGGATGTTAAGACATTAAAATAAGAGAAGATACACAAATGATTATCCAGGCATACTGTGGATGATAAATTAAAGGCAAGCCTACTATTCATGCACACTGTTAAGAGAACAACAGGGCCCACTTCTTTTGTATATATGATGAACTAGTATATATGATTATATAACATGTCAGCTTGTTCTTCTGTCTTGAACTGGTTGCTGAACAATATCAAACAAATATAATAAAATACAATAAACAAAGGCACTAAATTTGTGGCACTTATTAATTGTGAATTTGGGGTTGTAATAATGAAATAAAATATGGTGCAGGGTATTCATTTATTTTGTGATTACTAGTGTTGTTTTGGTGAAAAAGTATACTGAGGAAAAATATACAAATGCAATCCCAGAAATCAGGTGTAATGTGTAATCGGTTTATTTACTTTAATGAAATCATTCTGTTCCTATAAATCACTGTGTGTGTACAGTAGAATTATCCTTATCTGAATCAAGGGGTTTTTCTCATTTTTAACGCCTTTCTTTGAGCTCTCGGACTATATAAATCAAGACTAGTAAGAAACAAAGTATTCCTGTTTCTGTGTCTCTGACATACTAAAAAAAAAAAAAAAAATCCAGACAGCGCCATCAGCGATCACAAGTCTGACCACAGACCTTATCACACAGTAAGACCACATGCACTGATGTCTCTCCAGTGAGCCGACTTTGACCTGTAAACTGTCCTTTGGCATGTTTCATGAAAGCAGGGCTGTGCAGGAACATCTAACTTCTTAAATTTAACCCCTTAACATCCACCACTTAAAGGTAGGGTTGGGGTTAGGTTGCATTTTAGCCTATAGCTTCAGAAACTAGAAGATGTTACCTTTCAAATCAAGCCTTTGGCCATACAGTTGTTAAAAGATTTCCACTTGATAGGTAAAAATTCCATCTAAATGGTAGATGTAAATTTAACCCTAGCCCTAAACTTGGACTGAACTGTAATGATGTTTATGTGACACGGGCTGGTCTGATCACTGAAGAAGATAAAGGACAAATTTATCCGTTACTGCATTCCTTTAAGACGCATGTAAGCACGTGCATAACGTGTGTGTGTTTGTGTGTCCCTGTTTCTCTGTGTTATCATCTGCATCGGACAGCGCCCAGTCACCATCCCGGCTCACTGGCACCTCACAGGAAACCCTGAGGATTCGGGGTATTTCCTGTGTGACTCTGGTACAAATGTGATCAAATAAGTGGAAATGCAAACAGGTCCATGAATGCCTCTTTAGACCAAAGCGGGGGGGGGGCAAAAAAATGTCTGCCCCGAGTAACAGATTCATGAAGGTTTATCAGACACCAAAACATTGCAGCGTTTTATTATCGCGGTATGAATTGTCTTATCTTTCGTTGCGACAATCTAAAAGTAAACTGCAGAAATATGCAGTTTACATTACAAAGTAATGCATTCTTGTTTGATTGACTTCTGCAGCACCAAGCTGGATGACATGACGCTGAAGTCTCGGCACATATTGGATTATTATGATGTTTAACATTTTACATACAGTTTAATTATCCTTCGACTGCATTTTCTAATCTCTATCCCACATTGGGTTAAGGTGGCAGCTATACAAGGTAGTCTTTTCAGCCCCTCCTTAGGATTCTTGAAGTACTTCCAGTCCAGATGAGATATCGTTTAGATCCTGGGACCTAAAAGGTAACTGTGTCTGGGAAAGCTTCCAATGGAAGACACCCTGGAAGCACCCTGATCAGATAACTGAACCACCTCAATCGGCTCCTCTAACCCTCTGAGGTCTAGGTCGTCATCGATGATGATCCCAATCCAAACTTCAACCCTAACCCCAAGCACTCAGAATTTTAAGTTTTGGTTTTTATTAAATTGTTTTCCCAAGTCTTGGCAAAACAATTTAATTAATTTTTCCAAAAATGTCAACTTTGGCCTTTTCCATAAAACAGGGTTAGGGTTACCTCCTGTAATGATTTAGACCTCAGAGGGTTAAACCAGATGGTGGAATGGTTCAACTAAATAACCCACAAACCCACGCTGTCTCTAAAGGTGAGCCAAAAATGATGTCACAGCGGCTGCCATGCACTGCGCTTTGGTGTCTTTTTTGGCTTGTTGTGCACCTCCTGATTTTTACAACCTGATGCTCGACCGGCACTTAAATGATCTGTTGATGCAGGACCAAAATGATTCGTGGATAATAGAGACGGAGACTAAGGGAAAAGTCAGAAATGATGAGACGCCCTCCAGAAATCTTGAAAAAACTCGCAATTGCTTTGCTTCCTGTTTTATTCCTATTCAAGCACTGATCCAGTGATTTTTTTCTGAATTGTAATCAATGCCTGTTGTGATACAAACAAGGACTGATTCACAGACATCAGTCCAATAATTATTATAAAAATGTACAATTGTTGGCTTATAAATGCCTGCCCCTACCTGTTACAGGAATTATAATCAACCCCAAAAATTATTACAATTTTTTGATATACTAATTAATTACTGTAATTTCTTGATTATATGATGTTCATTCAGGACCACTATAGTCAAAAGAAGATTGTTATTTATATGTGAAGTACTTTGCTGGTATGGCTCTGTTCTGGGACATAAATAAACACGGAAAGCATAAAGAAAAGGAAATGAAGACCCCCCTCCCATAGAGAACCGAGCAGCAAACAGATATGACAGATATGGCAGATAGGTCATGAAGAGAAGAAGCTGGGGTGGAGGTGGCTTGCAGATGTTCTGCAGCTTAAATAGCGCTCCCTGTATGAAATTTGCCACATGGATGAGTAGAAGAGTATCAGCTGAGCCAGAAGCTGGTGTGGGCTGGCACTGAGATCAGCTGATACTTCCTTGTCTGTCTTAACTAGTGATTTCTTGCCAGTAGATTCATCTATCTTGGCTTGCAATAATCACTGTGAGCACTGTGAGGGAGTACAGCGTTACCTCATTTAGTCTCTCCGTGATGGGGGAGGAGCGAGAGCGATAATGCTGAGGGGAGGCTTGTGTGTCCTCGGATCGCTCCAGGAGATTCTCAGCAGAGGCCGACTTCCCGGTGATGCGAGCTGACACAGCCCTCTGCAGAGCACCATTGAGTTGCTTAGACAGTCCCAGGTTGACTTGAGGCTCTGCAACCTGCCGTTCATAGCTCAAGCTTGGTTCTTTGCTGGAAGACTGACTGTGTCTCCTGATCTCTGCTGCAGGAGTGAGATCCCGGTAGATCTGGTCAAGAGTGGAGCCAGGAGGAGTGCTGAGAGAAGAAAGCAGGAGGAGATGTTAAGTTTTATAAAACTGGAAACCACTACAGTCATCCAGTTTTATTTATGGGGGGTCGTGATGGGTCCTAAACAACACTACTAAAAGTGTTAGATTTAGCTGGTGTCTGTTTTTGGTTACCTTGGTGGTGGGTGAGCTGGCGGCCTCGGTGTGGTGACCCTGCCTGGGTAGAAGAAGTTGGACTGGTGGCTTTGCAGGTCAGCTCCAGGAGGGAGGGTTGAGCAGAGGTGCTTCTCCCCCAGAGGAGAAACTGGACCTGGGTCCTGGAGGGAGAGCAGGCTGGAAGTGGAGGAGAGGCTGAGGGTGTCTGAGTAACAGGAAGAGGCTGAAACCAAAGGAAAGGAAGAAAAATGATTTATATTTTATCTCTCACTTAAACTTTTCCTTTATCCATCTGTCAAACCTCTACCCTCACTCATTCCCTTTTCTGCTTACATATTTCTCCAGGCACCTGCACCCACCTGCATGGTTGCTGTTTTCAGGCTGAAAATAAGCACTGCGAGGCCTCGACATGCTCCTCTGCCCTCCCTCATCTCTCCTCACTCCTCTCTTCCTCTCCATGTAGTCCGCAAGAGCTTCTTGCTGGACTTGTCGCAGGTCAGGCCTTGACGTGGCAATCTGAGAAGCTCCGCCTCCGACACGACTTGCAGCAAGTTCAAACATCTTCCGACGGTCTGCCACACTGGTTTCTGTCACAGAAGGAAAAAAAAAGGGATTTTCTGTTGTTGATACTTGGCATTTCCAGTAAAGTCTAATTCAAGATCAGTCAGGTATTGGGATAATTTGGTCACCACATGATAAAGGCAAAAGAAGCCAAAGCTATTTCATAGTCTGCTTTTTAAAAATGTAAATTTCACCTCCTCTGCAACGGAACATGGACATGGTCTCTGCGTCAGAAATCCCAACCTCGTTCATGTTCTCTGGTTCTGAGTATGAACGCTTCTTCTGGTCTGCAGTCAAACGCTTGCGGCCACAAATCCGCAACGGAGCAGGATGTCCAACGGGTGGGACGCTGGGGAGGGGTGGTGGGCTCGGGCCTCGAATGTCTGGAGTGACCACGTGTCTCTCCTTTGGGGTGTGAGGGGAAGTGACCAATGGTTGTGACTGTGGTGTGATGACAATGCCCTGTGGCTTTGGCATGGTTTTAGGGCCTTTTTTCTCCAGTGAGTGGTACTTGGCAGGGACAGGTGGAGGCTGCTGGCTGCCGGAGGAGGAGACAGAAGGAGGAGCTGCAGAAGGTGTGGCGCTGACTGATGAGCTGAGATCCCTCCTTCTGAAGGAGGTGGACCGTAAGACCTTAGACTGGGCATCTTTCAAGGAGTCCCTGTAAGATCTGATTGGAGAGAAATTTCCAACATCAGGATTGACACTGACCTGTTGGATGTTTCCGTGTGATGTAGTCCAGCTACGACTTGCTGAAGGACTCTGACCTGTTTGTGGATGTGTCCTGCATGGGGGTCAGGATCTCTTGGATTTCCTGTCTCCAGGGAAAGTCCTTGCTGCCGTCTTCCTCCTTAGATCCATCGAGCTGGAAGCTGCTGCGGCTCCTCTGCAGGGCTGAAATGGGATCTGTTGGGGTTCTAAACACCACACAGAAATTTAACTAACATTTTCTAGAGAAGTACTTGATTACATATTTATCTTTAAATCCAGAATCACTCTACCTGGGTTTCATTTGTTCCCTGCTGCCTCCTCTGTGGCTCATGGTCCTGTGGGCTTTGGTCCCCTTGGTGCTTCTCTCCAGCATGTTTCTGAGGTCTTCTGCTCCACAAGGGGCGCTGCGACCCTTGTCTGTCATCTGATTCTAAATCAAAAAGCATAAAACATGGAAAGAGCGAAGTACAAGGAAGACTTTTCACTTTTAAGATCATCAAAAGAAATATTTTAATCCTGTTTGGAGTTACCCGCAGATGGGTGGCTTTGTTGTGTGAGGTGCTGTGACTGCGCTGCTTTCCAGCACGTTCTCGACGCTCGAAACGACTGACTTTCTCTAAAACGGAGAGGCTGCGAACAGGCCCTTGGGTGGCATCGCTTTCAGGGCTGGCACACCGTTGGACTTCGGCAAGGGCGAGCTCCAGGCGGGTCAATGGGTGTTCTTTGTCCTGTTCTCTGTGGTCCCAGTGGTGGTACTGCAGAGCTGATGAGTCGCTGAGGTGACGGGGAGAATGCTGCAAGGTGGAGGAGGGTGGAGCCTGAAGCTGAGGGTGAACAGGTGAATGGCTGGGTGGCACCTGTCCCTGGGCGAGTCTGGAAGATGCCACTGGCTCTGAATGAACGCTGGACTGGTCTACTGATCTGAAGGGAGATAAAGAGATCAAAAGACATCACAGACATGATACGGCCTTTGATTTGAAATCAGACTCTGATCTCATAAACAACCATGAACTTTGAAGGACCCCATATGCTCTTACTGTACCTGTTCCTGTCTCGCCAGGACTGGACAGGTGTGTAGAGGTCGCTCCTCTCTTGTGATGATGGGGGCCTGATGTCAGGGGTTGAGTAAATCTGAGGAATATGGAAATCCTGTTTCTGCTCTTGGACGTTCTGACCGTAAGGTCCCTGATGATTCTGGGATCTCTGGGCCCCTGTCTCGCTCTCTGGCCCCCCTCCAGTAGTTTTGTTGTGTGGGTTGTAGGGTCCGAAGTTAGACTCTTCCTGTTGATGCCTACCAAAATTACGAGACTGAATTAGCACTGAGAGCATCTTAACACTGGTTTTATCCTGTGGATATTTTAGCTAAGTGCAAAAAACTGCAGTTCCTCCAATCACCACTGACACTGGCTCCAAAAGTGAGTCAATCCCCAAAGACTCCCAAAAAGGTCCAAATTAATACCATTAAATGTTGCCTGGTACAAAGAGCAGCTGTGAGCTCTTCTTCCCCCTTCATAGCAACTATACAGGGGGTGAATGTCACCTGTTTGGATATCATTAAAGCTTAAAGTTAGGCCTGACCTTGGATACATCTAGTCACTGAACTGGACCATTATGGATGCATTTTGCTTACCAAACTTGCTATTATAGACCGATAACTTTACACTCCAGCCTCTGGTTTAAATATGGCCACTTCTGGCTCTGAAAAACCAGAAGCAGTGACTTGGCAGTGGCACAAATGCTAATGTTTTTGCTTCAAAACAACCAGAAAGAAATGGGTCATGTCCATGACTTTGGCAAAATATGACTGTTGGGGATGTACTTGGAAAAAAAAGAAAAAGATGAAAAAAGGGGTAAGAAAGAACAACCCATCACCTGTCTGCCTCATGTGCTTGACTCCTGAGCTGTACCAAGGCAGATGTTGGATAAGAGCTGTGGGGGTAGGATGCAGTGTTAGTTTGGTATCCATTTTCTGTGGCTGACATCCTTCCATCTCTCTGCCCCTCTGTTGCTCCTTCATCCCTGCAGACACCCTGCAGCCCTTGCTGCTGTTGTCGGTTGCTTTCCTTGGCCAAGGCTGGGTAGACTCCAGAGGGGCCTGGGCTGGGGTTGGAGCTGGGCATCTGTGCATAGTGTGGCTCAGGCTGGGGAACGGGGTAAATGCTAGTAGGAAGAATGAGCCGGCTGGACTGTGGCGTGGGGCCTGCAGATCCAGAGGAGAGCCCGGTAGGGGAAGGGGGTTGAGGAAAGCCTCCACCCTGACGGGGCTTTGTGGTGGGGCTGCTCTCTGGACTCTTCTCTATCACTGTGTGGAGCTGACCCTCTGCACCATACGAGCCTTTAGCTGAAACAACAGTCAGTGTTAGACAGTTCTCTCATCTATACAGTAAAAAAGTAATAAAAAGTAAGTAGCAACTAAATGTCATAGTATTAGTTTGAACCTCTTTGAACATGTTGAAATGGTTTAGTTGGGTCTTATTCTGATTTTAAAACGAGTGTAGACTGTACCTGAGGCAACGTTACCACTGGAGTGATGCCAGGAGCCTTTCTGCAGAGACCTAAAAGAGAGTGAAATACATTTGATTAGATAAAATAGTTTAAGTGACATTCCACCTTACACAAGTAGAAAATATTTCACAACTAATGTATACTGCTGCATTGGATATGACTGCTTTACAAACACATGGCATCATTCTGCACAGTATTTGCATTATAAAGTATTACACAATAACACATTGCATCTTATTGACTCATACTGCAGCTTATAGCGCAATACTATTCCATTGTGTTGTACCGGGATGTGTTATATAAAAAGCAGATGGTACTTGGGCACAGCATATTGTATTGAATTTTAGTTGTGCCCCAGTTTCAACGGGGGAAAAAAAAAACACTTTGAAACACAAGTTACTGAAAGTGAAGTGGGATGAAATTTATGCACTACATTGTATCCAGTAATGTGGTTTACTGGATACAATGTAGTATTATTGTTGGATTGTCTACTTTTGTACAGGGCTTAACAAATTTATTAGATCACCTGGCATGAAAACAAGAAAACACAAATATTTTAGAAATCCGTCAAATCTGCAGGCACACTGGACTTCTCTGAGAGGCATAACCACTAAAACAAACTTTTTTCTGTTCAGGAATGCAAGTAAGTAACTGTAATTTGGAATCATAATCAAAAAATAATAATGTGCTTTACTATTTTTTCTGCTTTATTTGTAAAACTGTAAATTATAAAATTAATGGATAACAACAATAATTATATTTTAGCATTAAAAATATAATTTCGATTAAAGAGCTTGTGCATGCTGGTGAATTAACCAGATTACAGAAATGTAAAAAATTATTTTGGTAATCACCAGTACTGGTAATTTAGGGCAGCTGTGGCATAAACCTTGCACTGGGTGGTGGTCTAATAAATTAGAGCCCTGTATGAGAATCAATATTCACTTTGACTTGATGGACTCTAGTTACCGTAGTGATCTGGCGTGCTCCAGACTGGACCAGGAGTTTGGTCTCTCATGGTTCCTGATAGCGGCATAGCTATCGCTGCGCCTTGGTGGAGCAGGCGCCCCCTTCAGGCTCTCGTAGGAGCTGCGGCTGGCTGCCGGGCCCCATATTGGTCCTACACTGTGTCTGTTAGAAGCTGGTGCGCCACCACTGCTGCTGCCGCTACTGCTGCTGCTGCTGCTGCTACCACGGTAACAGAGCCCGCTAACTGAACCTGAAACCAAGATTACAGTGAAAAACAGTGATGTTATTGAATCAAAGTTAAACCTGAAAATCATTCCAGTAACAGAAACGTTACCTTGCAGATCTCGACCTAGCCCTGGCCTAGCTCCGCCCCCGCTTCTGGAGTCGCTGTTGCGTAGGAACACGGCGGAGGTGGAACTCAGCTCATGCTCTTGAGAGAGGCCCTGCTGGGTGTCATAAACTGTCCGGACGTAACGCATGTCAGCCTGGTGCATCTCTCCACTTCCTCCTCCTCTCTGAGGGACGGTCTCCAGTGAATAGGAGCGCTCCGTGCTGAATGAGGGGGTGGAGGCGAGGTACTCTGGGATACTGGAGCTGGTGGAGAAGGAGGAGTAGGCGGAATCTCGCTTGCTGTGCAAGTGTTCGATGCTGTTGGAAGACCTGGAACACAACAAGTGGTTCAAGACTGTGACACTAGTCCCAACTCATGGATTAAGGTTTAGTTTAAAGGAAAGGCATACAGCGAGATTAACTTAAAATTTAAGTTTACTTTAACTTTCATCAGGTCATCAGTAACGTGTTTAGGGTTAGGGAACTGTTTATGGAAATGGTTTTTGCCTATTTGATATACCCAAATGGAGCTTTTCACACAACTGTATGCCAAAAATGCCTGTAAGAGACTTGATTTGAAAGGTATTATCTTCTACTTTCTGAAACTAGGCTTGTGCTCAGGGTTAAGGTTAGCCCCCCACCCTAACCCTAACCCGAACCCATGTGGCTAAAATGTAACCTAACCGTAAGTGGTTCAACAACAACCTCTTTGCAGCCACCAGGTCATCTGTGACTCGTCTAGGGCAGAGTTAGGTTTAGGGTTAGGCTTTGTTTGAGCAACATGCTAAGCAGGGAAATTTTCAGGAGGTAGAAGATGGCTCCTGAAGAGGCAAATAGGCTCTCTTTGTGACTTGTCGATTTTTTTTGTGTACCTTATTGTACCTTATGTTGGTTTTACATTTTGAAAGTAAAACAGACAAATTATTTGCATATACATTAGAAAGTACTGGAGTTGCTGGTAGGCAGACTTTTCAGCTTCTACCTGCTTTCAGCAATTCTCCAAAGCTAAACCAAACAGTTATGGTTGAGGTGTGTTTGTTTTATATGAACCTGGCAGAGGACAGCTGGTGGCAGGAGGAGTAGGCCGGGTGGGGTCCACTCAGGCTATGGTGGCCTAGTGGGTGCTGGTGCTGAGCTCCAGAGTGAAGCTGGGAGGACTGGGGATGGTCCAGGCTGTCCATGCTGCCCCTGGAGCTGTACTGGTCCGGACTCTTCCTTAGGTAGCCGCCGCCAGAGTCGAATCCACCGGACAGATCGGTGGTCGAGGCACTGAGAGACAACAACAACTGTTACATTTCGTGGTTCATTTAATTGAGATCTCCTAATTAGAACAAATCCCAAAGTATGGAAGGGATGTTGCTAGTTTTGTAGGCATCAGTGGTACAATGAAGATGACCTTGAACTCTGAAGGGCACTACAGCATGTGGATAGAGCACAACACCTAAAATTTTTTATGCACGAGTGTCACCACTCCAGCAGTAAGTAACATGCCTCCATCTCCTTATGAGACACTTTCACACAGTCTAACAAATGGGCTTGCTGCCTCTGATTCAGCACTGTTTGTAGTGAGGCCAAGCTTTTCTCGGATGTTTGATTTCCAAGTGCCTCTTTAGCTTTCTTGGTGCCATGTTTGCATTAGAGGACTCTGTGGAAAGATGAGTCACTCAGGCTCATGCTTTCATGATATGGTCTGCTGACAGTTTCGTCTTTCTTAACCACCAGTGCAGCTGTACTGGTGGTTAGTTGTGGTTTGATGTGTCACAGTTCTATAATTTGCACCATCTGCAAGATTAATTTTTAAATGGACTTTGTTTTGGGAGCCTGTAAAGGGATAATTAATTAGTTTTTTGTTCAGGTATATATTGCAGTAGTAATGTATGTCAAAAAAATGCCACAGCACACCTGTAATTGCACATGACTACCACTGATGGAGGAAGAGTGAGTTTAAAAGAAATTATCCCAACAAAAAAGAATGCTTTCTCGCAGAATACATGAATTTATTGCTCATTTAGCAGGTTAATTAATTACCACAGAAAGTATAAGGGACTGTCCCCTCACAGTGGTGCTGCTTGTTATTTATTTAATAAAAACTGAACAAATAGAAAGAGAAGATGTAAGGCTGGAACTCTCGTTTAATGTCTTTTGGTTTGGTTTTACTATTCATTTCTGTGATGGTTGGATTGATGTTGAAGGTGCATGAAAGTTTTTTTTTTCCTCCTTCCCCCAGTGACCCCACACCAATGCCACTGGACATTAACATGGATAGGACCAGTGGTAGAACGTAACTTAACTGAAGTACAATTATTAAGTAATGTAATGTTTAATGTACTTTATGTATTTCCATTTAATGCTGCTTTCTGCTTCTACTCCACTATAATTTGGCTGCAAATGTCCTCTGTACTCCATATAATCTATTTAAAAGCTTTAGTTACTGCTTATATTATAGATAAAGCTATCAAGCAGTAATAAGTAATTAAATCATCTCCAGCTGCAACATTAGAGTGATATAAACATTAATAAACCAATAATTGGGGTCCATGTTCATGATTCTGTATGATGAGTACATTCACTTTAGGTACTTTGAGTGTATTTTGAAGCTGAAAACTTTGTACTATTACTTAAGAAGGATTCAAACTTTTACTTCAGAGAATAAGTACTTGTTTTACCACTTTGCAGAATAGTTTTTCAGTAGAAAACAATGGAATGGAAAACAAGCTACAAGACCTGAAAAACATTCCTGAAACACAAACTTTACTTTGCAGATCAAACAAACTTTCCAAAAGTGTCACAACAAAACATACATGTGCATTAGTGCACAGGGCTGCATGAGCCTGAAAACTGATGTTTTCTATACCAATTTTCTATCCTTAATCAAATATTTGGATTTCCTTTGCTTGCCCTTGCTTTGTTCTTGGTCCCCCCCCCCCGTGCCACCCATTTAAAAAAGGAAAAGCCCCTGTTGCACAGCATAAATGTTCAGTCTTGTGTTCGAGTTGAGATCTGACAGGCTCAGACTGGTACTGTAACTTCTCTTTGAAAGTGACTCTGAGGCTCTTAGTAAAAAAGGCCAGAACACCGACATGATGAGGTATGTGTCCTTTACAACCAGCAGTTGTAAAGCTGGTGATCTGCAGCTGAATGCGCCGCTACCTCACTCTGAATGACTGACTGGAATGTAAATGTGTGTTGACGTCACAGTTTGACCCACCAAGTCCTTCAACCGAACACAATGCAATTACGACTGTGGAAAAAGAGGACAGCTTCTGTTTGTGTTCACGGGCTTCTGTGAGTCTAACTTCACTTTCAGCATCCATCTCTTTACCAGCTGGATGTCTCGTTCTCTGGGTCTTAATCCCACTTCTACTCAGGGGATTAAGGGATGCAAAAATATTATGACACAACAGGACAACCAAGTGTGTGTGTGTTTGAGTGTGGGTGGATGAGTAGGGGTTTCCATGGGAAACCTAAAAGAGCGGGTAGGTGGGCTTAAGGAACACCCCTTTCTGTAGGCAAAGACGTCAATGCTCCGTTCTCTCTCACAGCCACATCAGAGGCTTTTATTTTCCCCTCATTGGTGCTTCAAAGAATCAGTGATGTAATGTCCTTTGACCAGCAGCTCCACTTCACATAAAACATGTAAAGTTAACTGGCCATGGTGTAACCCTGCCCTCGCCTCCAGTGTCAGCTGTGATAGGCTCCAGCCAAGGGGCAACCACTGGGGCTGAAAAATTCTGCCAAAGTGGAAGTGGAAGTGCTAGCCCCAAAAGCGAGCTAGTACTCATTGAGTCTCATGTTAAAACTTCCAACTTCAGCCACGATAGTCCTTCTTCAGAAAGGTCTAAAGTGGATCCAAGTATGCAGACAGACAGAGAAAGGTGGGTGAAAAACAAGCAACTTTATTACTCACAAAAACCCTGCATGGTGAGGTAGGCTAGTCCAAATACACTAAAAATGCTACAGGAGTGAACCCAGGGGAGTAGAGACCACCACCTGGCAAAGAATGAGGGGAAAGACAATGACTATAAGATAATAAGAAACAATAACAAAGGTTAACAAGAATAAATGTAAGAAACCATGACAACAAAGCCTGCTAAAACGGGGTTTGGTCTCTATAGCTTCAAAACAACTTTACAGTGGATACATTTTTTTATAATTCATCTATCTGGATACTGTTGAGGCTTAATATTAGAAGGTGCCCACTTTGAATGACAGGTGTTCCAGTCACAGATCATATGAAAGATGGACGTAGCCACCATAGCATCACCCATGGGCTTCTGAAGTCCTGTTTTGAAGCCTCAAGCTTCAAAATGGCTTTTTTGCCAACTACTTGTCAATGGCAAGTCATTCGCCACTGAGCATACCTTGTATAATCCTCCTTTAGAAACTTCAGAAACTTTGTGTTACCAAAATTTACAAAATGACTTCATGTTTTATTCACTATGACCCGAAATGAGTGACTGAGCCCATGAACTCATTAGGAAAGTGTCAACAGAGGTCAAATTCAAAGGCCGTCTTTCCGTAGACTTCTATAGGACTGGAAGTCTTTTTGCAACCACAGGTATCGCCCCCTGGTGGCCATTAAAAATAATGCATATTTAAGGGACTAAGCGACATCCATTTATGGTGCCAACACAGGCAGCTGTAGCTGCTGGCTGTCTGTTAGGCTAATTTGAGTCATCAAAGTGGACTTCTCCACCATGTTTATGCCTTTTGAAGCATTTTCAGTGGAATTATTATTTATATGCATTGCACCTGTATAGCTTATGAATACAGCTTGCAAACCAAGCTAGTTAATATTAGCAGATTATGAAATATTAAATATTAAATATTAAAGAAGAAACTACAATTCCACTCAAGCCACAACCTCTACATTTATTTTCATCAGCACTTAAATTTCAGAGTGTAGTAAATCATTAAGCATGAGTATAAAAAGAACAGAGGCTGCTGGTGGTGCAAACAAACTGACTTTTAGACACTCCAGGACTCAGAGGGTCAAAGTTCACATCATTTGTGAGACAGCAGTAAGCAGGTCTTCATGCTGACTCATCTTGTCTGTTCTGTTATACACCACAGGGTCCAAAAGTTGGTAATTATTAAAAAAACATTTTAAGGAATAGTTTACAAATATTATTTTGTAAGATAAGTTTTTTATTCTTTTTTTAAATAACACAAAAATGAAGGAAGCTCACCTGTCTTACACTCGGTCTTAAGACTAGACTAGACTAGACTATATATGTATATTGGCCTGAAATAAGACACAAGTATCTCATGGCTGTCTGGAACCATGAACTTTAACCTTCTGAGTGACTGATAGTGGTGCTGAGTAAACCTACAATCCAGACTTCTAAACATGTCCTCAGACTGTGTTGGAAATGTTTGAGGTCAGACGGATCTCAGGGTCTTATTTTGACAGCAGGTCTATATGTGCTATTACCTGCAGCGTGTGTCTGTAAGGAGGGTTATTTATCACAGCTGCTGGTTGTAAACGTTGTTCTAAAGTTGATGATCTGCAGCTGAAGCTGATAAATGCATGTATGTGTGAGGTTATTGTCTTTGAATGTACCTCAGATTTGCATTTGCTTGTAATTACCACAGTGTTATTGCCGTCCTATCGCCACGCACAAGCATTCGCTGAATCTACATGTCAGGTTATCTCTGACTCTACTGACTGCTCAAGTGATGAAAGTCTTTAATGTCTGGGCGACTGAGATGTTAAAGGAAACAAGATTTACTTTTTCATTTGTTGCCATGTCCAGATATCTGAGACCACTAATGAAGAGGCATTTGTTTGAAGTAGGATGATGTTTGCTTTAATGACATCAGCACTGTAGCCACTGTCATTAAATCAAAGTTTGTTTTAGCAAGATAACTTATCGCAGCATGAACTGACAATATTCAGTTAAAAATTAAAAACTAGAGCCAAATCTGACTCAGGAAATGGTGAAAATGATAATATGTTGAACAGCAGGGGCTCTGATAATCATTAGACATACATGACAAACACTAACCTTGCATGGTAGCTGTGGTGCCAGGCACTGCTCATACTGTCCATCGCCCCCTGGTCCAGCTCCTGCTGACTTTCATCGAGCTTCGACGAATGCCATGAATGAGGACGAGATGCTGGATCAGTGCGTCTGTGGGGTTAAAACAGAGAGAGGGATTTAGAGTGTGTGAAGTACTGGACAGTGTGAACTCAACTTAAATGATGTGATTAGTTAGCTGTGGAGGATACTTAGTGCAGGGTAAGCCAACCTCATCTCTATTTCTGGCCTAACCCGAACATTATCAGCCACTATCACCCGAACACACCCCAGCCCCAACTGTAATCCAACCCAATCCTAATCTAAGCCCCAATCCAAGCTGAAACTAAACTCAAAAGCCTAACCTAACCCAAGTTCCAGGTGACCCACTATCATCCAAAACCAACCCAGTTCTAACCTAAACCCCAACCCTCGACCCAAACCCAACCGTAATCCAATCCGATCCTAATCTAAGTCTCAATCCAAGCCAAACTCAAAGCCAAAACTAAACCCAGTTCCAGGTCAGCCACTATCAACCAGATACAACCCAATCCTAATCTAAACCTCAATCCAAGCTAAAGCTAAACCCAAAGCCTAACCTAACCCCAGTATCAGGTCAGCTACTCTCACCCAAACCCAACCGTAACCCAACACCCCCCAAACCTAACCTAATTGTAACCTAACCCAAACTTAACCCAAACCCTAACCTTACCACGAAATCCAGGTAAGACCATTTCATCATCCAAAGTTAAATTAACCCAAACCCCAACTCAGTCCTAATATAAACCCCAATCCACCCCAACCCCAACCCCAACCCTCAACCCCAAACCTAACACAATCGTAACCTAAATCCCACTCCAAGCTTAACCCTCAAATTCAAGTCAGCCACCATTATCAAAACCAAACCACACCCTAACCAAACTCTAACTCAGCCCATCCTTAACCAACCATAATCCAAGCCCAACCTCCCTGTGGGTAATGCATTTAAAAGCAACACAATACAGGAATCACATTACATTTCAGTCTAATCAAATAATTAAACAGCTGCTCAGCTGCTTGTTATACTTGTTGTGTTGCACAAGTTTTTCAACCATTTACAAAATGGGCAGAAAGAAAAAAAGCATCAAACAATCATCTTGTATTGTATCGTATCGGAGACCAAAGGTGTTTTTTCAGAAAAAAAAAAAAAGAGACATCGTTTGCTTAATAAATCCAACCAAATAGTCATGACAGATAGGCAAAGCAGGCAACTCCCTAGGGGCCCATGTTTATATGATATCATGATTTGATTTGTGGCACCATATTTAACCAATCAGCTAAATATTTCAGTGCTTCAGTTGGCTGCTGGCTGGTTTCTGGATATTCTTGGGGAGCATGATGAAATGTACCACTGACGGGTTAACAACGGCCCAACAGCACATTTTTGCCCCATTTCCCCAGAGAAAGTCGATCCAACTATGGATAAACTAATAAATAAAACTGGTATTTTTTTCAGTTTTTTTTTTTTGGTTGGTGGCTTGTTAAACATTTCTTAGGTCTGCTTGGTTCAGCTGAATCTGGACTTTGGTTTTTGTAAAGCTGTCCCATCTGTATGGCAGGCTTTGTGGGACATTGTTAGGCTGAGCTTGGACAAAGTTGACAAACTCATGTGTACTTGAAGCTGAACAGATGTTCATGTACTCACATTAAATGCAATTTTTTTTTCTAAAAATAAAATGGTAATGAAGCACTTGCAACAGTTCTCAAGTAGTTCTCATATACATACTGATGAAAGTAGTGAGAACTCTTACAAAAAGCAGCACAACATGCAACATTAAACCACAGCCTCAGTTTATAATTTAAACCATATTTGTCCCCTTTCATTCTGCACAGATCTTCATTCATAGAGCCATTAGATGCCTCAAACTGCTGCAGGGATTCAGCCTCTGAACAGAGATTATTATCAGAGCTGGAACCAAAAAAACTGATCAGTTCAACATTAAATATTATCCTACTGTGTCCTCCCACATGCACACACAGCTGCAGGGCCTCATTCCACTGAGATCTGACTCACTTCTGCCTATCTCTACCCTGCCTCTCCCTTCCATTCCCAAGGAAGAGAAAAACTTACTAAAGTGATTAAATGAATGTATAATAACAGCAGGAAACTTAATAATACACATAGAAGGTAATAACCACAATAAAAAGCTTTAAGACACAGCTTCCAAGCGGTCATTCATTAGTGTGTTTTTAACGTTTAAAACCTAAAAGTTCATCCCTTATTCAACAACATAGGGCAGGAGGTGACTAACTCTCTAATATGTGTAGTAACTATTATAACTTCTAGATAAGGTATTCCATGTTGCATTTTTCTGGGTAATAATAATAATAAACTACAGAAAATTAAAAAAAAACAAAATTTCACATTAAGTTCTTTGGTGCGACTCCTCCCCATCCTGAAAGTCTTTTGATTTAAACTGTCTGCAGCAAGTGTTGTGTTTCAACGTTAATGATCAATAAAAGTAGAAGCAAATGTAATTAATCAGTGAAGGAAAGAAGCTCTGTACAGTACATCCGAAACTGGGTTAACAATACAGAGACCTGACTTCTTGGCCTGTTTGAACTGCTGCTCTCGGTGAACTTCTTACTGCTGACCATCGCGATATGGCAGTTCCCTCTACCACTCCAAACTTTCTGTATGTGTGAGGCCTTTTCTATTTATGATACGTACTTTTAACCCATGTAGAGTTAGGGTTTGTGGGTGGTTAATGTCCAGCTGTAATGCAAACTGAAAAAAACCCAACTTCTGGTGGATATTAATATCTTAACTTCTACCAAGTCACCAGTGACCATTTTAGGGTTAGGTTTAGGATCATTAGTTTTCATTAAATTGTGCCAAGTCTTGGCAATCAGGGAAAAAAGTAAGTAAGTAATCATTCCATCTGACACACATCAAAAAACATTCACATTAAAAAAAAAAAAAGTACCTATGATGACTTGGGGATCCATAAGAGGTGACATTTGGATAGATCAGCTATAACATTAAAACCACCGACAGATGAAGTGAATAGCCTCAATAATGTGGTTAAAATCCAATCCTCTGCTGCAAAACCTTGGGCCCTGGTATTCATGTAGATGTTACTTTGACATGTAGCGCCCACTCAAACGTTGTTCCCGACCAGGCAAACACTCCCACCTATAGCATTTGCATTCCTGAACGGTAATGTTCATCTCTCGCAGGATGACGCGCCCCTTATAGCTGCAAAAACTGCTCAGGAACGGCTTAAGAAAGCCAACAGAGAGCCAGAGATGTTGAATTGATAACAAAATCAAAGTTTAGCTCAGTCTAGCAACATTTTGTTAGGCACAGACAGAGCTCCCCGGTAGCATATAAAGTGGTTAGGTGTGACCACCTGGGGAAAAATGTTATGATGGACCCCGTCACAGACGTGCATGGATGCTAAAATTATAAACCAGTGTTTAGCTTGTTATTTTTTTTTCTGTATTTTTGTGCTCACACAACTCCCCACTCCTCTCTAGATTACAGTCTTGGTTTCTCTAAAACAATTTATTTTTGGATCTCACAATCAAAAATACTAAATCAGGGTAAATACTGTAATCGATAAAAAAACAAAAAAAACCAATGAGATTGTTTCAGGGATAATAATCATTTGTTTTTGTTTGTGGGGGTAAACTTTATCACATCACCATCATCATACTCTGAACGTGTTGGCAGACCAGTTATGATAACAGAGATGCTGACGTTAAAATAATTTCCCCCCGATACTCATATTTGACATATCCTCCTGCTCTGTATTTATCCTCAGAGATAAACAGGAAATGATTTTATCTGACTAAGTAGGAGACAGAGACATAAAAGCCTGCATGTCTCTGAACCACAGGAACCTGGCTAATGACAGGACGTGACTGGAATACCTCAACACTTTATCATCGCTGATGTACACATTTACACCCCCTCTATTAGCTCTGCAGGGAATGTACTGAAGTTCAGTCTGATTCTAAAGTCTAACAAAGTGTAACGTTTTATCTTCATTTTGGCCTTGTGTTCACAATAAGATGGTATTTATCATTGTCATGCACAATTCACAAAGTCAGTTGCAGTTATTTGGAGGATTTAAAGCTCACACACCAATCATTAAGCGTGTTAGGCTGCTGATTATTCTTCATTCTCAATTAATACAGGTGAAGCTGCTTTTATCTTTTATTCTTCAAGCTGCTGAAGCACTTAACAAATCATTATATTAGGTTTAAAACCACAGCAAAGACATTCCCGTTTAGCCGTACCTTAGACAAGCTCCTGGTGGTGGACTTATGGTTCTCATTTTAGCTGTTGGTTGTATTATCTTTTTGAATTTAAGTTTCTCTTAGGGATTTAACTTATGTCGGGGTTTTTCCTTTGGTAGGTGACTGTGGTAGTAAGCATGATCGCTCCACAGAATAAAAGCACTGACACAGTTACCTGTTTTGCTCTTATTTCTGACCAAAAAAGACCACTATCCTTAAGTAAATGAAACCCCAATAACAGTCCAGATAAAATAATTTCATTACAGTGTCATGAAAGGGGGAGGAAGTTTGTTGGTAGGGGCCACCAGCAATTCCTGTATGCAGGAAAAACCGGGTATGGGTCTTATTATTCTTTTTTTACTATCATAATGATTCTTTTTTGTTTGCTTTTATTGGCAATTGCTCGCTCTTTATCTGTCTATTGACTTATTTTTATGTTATCTATGTAGTTTTGCAGCTGCTTTGTTTGCTTGCACTTCAAAAACACAAAGGTCACATTTGGGTCACAAATGCTAAATCTAAATCTTTCATATATTGTTATTGAGGCATCAACATCAAGACCAGATTGTGCTTGATTTATTGGTTTAACCTTTTTACATCCCAGAGGTGACCAGTGAAAAAAAGTTGGTGAAGGGTTTGCGTAAGTTATAATGTACACCCCTTATTGACAGAGTTTTTGCCTGTTTAAAATGCTCAGAAAATCCCTTAATAGAACATCCCAGGACCCTAGACAGGTCACTGGTGATCTTTTAAGAGGTCACAGATGTTATTCAGAGTGGCTAAAGTCGTGTCCAAATCAGTGATGTCATGCCTGAGTGATGCTTAAATTATGCTTCTGCGGGAAATCTACGTCATAACTTACGACGTAACCAGAACCCCCTTTTAACCCTACGCTGTAACCTTACGTGTAACCTGACGTGCACCTCCCGAGAAATGTAATTACACATCGGGTCGACGCAGCCCACAATGACTCTGATTGGCGTGGAAGGTTACGCCATAGGGTTAAGAGGGTTTTCTGGTTACGATGTAAGTAGATTCCCCGCAGAAGTCTAAATCAGGCTTAACTGAGAGTATGTCCAACTCACAGATGGCACTTTCAAATCACAAATGTAATGTCCGAGTCTTTAAAGTCATGTCCAAGTAATTGATTAGGTGGCAGATGGCTGCTCTTCCCTGATCCTGGTTTTGCCAGAGGTCTCTTCCTGTTAAAAGGGAGTTCTTCGCCCTCACAGTTGCCAAGTTCTGCACATAGTTTATTGTCTGATCATTGCTTTGAGATGACTTCTGTTGTAAACTGGCGCTATATAAATAAAACTGAACTGAATTTCTGTAACAATTCAGAGTTGCTACAGCTTAACACAAGTTAGATTTATGACTTTTTTCCAGTCTTCCAAATCTCATCTTTTTTATGACTTTTAAAAGACCGATTTTAGACTTTCTAATACCAATTAAGATCTTATTTTTCAATTACTGAATTCAATATATTTTAATACACAGCAGGACAGTGTGAATGCAACTTTACTACATCTCTTAGACACACACGTTATTCCATAACCATTAAATGCTGCATGATCATTAAAACAGTACTGTACAACTCAACAAAATTAATATTGCAATCTGAACAATTAAAATAAGTGAAAGTGCAATAACCAAGGTTACAAATATAAGCAAATTCAACTTAAAAGTCAGGTTCAACTCATACAAGACATACATTTTAGAAATGGTCCTATTTGACTCTTGACTGTAACTAGAACTGGAAGCGTAATAACTGGTTTGCACTGGTTTGCAAATACTGAAATTTTTAAATCAGTTAGTCAGTTTTTGTTTCTCTAGTGCACCTGTAAAGCTTTATTTTTGTCTAAACTATACAAACTTTTATGAAAAATCCTTTGGCAATCCATAACCATTCTTAAGCGGAAACAAACCAAATTCTGGCCTGTTTTCATGAACTCTTCTTGCCTCTTTGACCATATACTGTAGATTACTCATGACCTATTTTACCTGGCGGTGAACCTGAGGACTTTGGAGATGAGGCCAGTTGCCAGGCTGTTGACACTGGCCTCCGATGGCGACCGGCACAGGGCCCCGTCTGACCGACCCAGCTCGGGTTTCTTCTGCTTCTTCCTGAGCTTCCTTCGATAGAATGCTTCCAACAGCTCCATGGCTTTGACTTCGAGTCCACTTTATTCTAGTTTCTTCTCTATTGCTTTCGACTCAGAACTTCCCAAGTTTTCTAGGTTCTTCTTCTTTTTAAAAAGTCCCAAGAAGATCCATTTCCACACAGTTTACTTTTTGCTCCTTGGAGCTCTTTGATGTTTTTCTTCTAAAAAACTTCAAGAAAACCAATTTCTACTGAACTCTACTCTACTCCACTTCAACAGCATGCTTTGTAAGACTGCCAAATCTACTCTAAACTAAAATCTACTGTACTGAACTTTACTTCTTTGCTCCGACTGTTGGTTCTTCTCTCCTGACATACTTTTCCTTAACTACTGAAGTACTTTTTTTCCACTTTTAACTTCCCTTCTACCTTGCTTCTAGTCATAACTAACAAAAATAAATACCCTCTTCAAATGCAATCTTTCTGTTTAAAAAAGCTGCAACACAGATATATGCAACTGCCCTATTTCAGAGTTTTCTGCTCCTCTTTTCAATCAAAATTTCTGCAAAAGGTCTTGCCTCTACCATCTCTACCGTCTGTCTCTGCCACCCTCAGATCTGCCTCTTTGCTCCAGTTCCAGTCTGGCGTTGGCAGATCAGGTTGAGTCGTGCTGCGTCGGCCCCCAGCTCCAAGCTCATTAAGCAAATGAAGCAATTATGCGTCATTAGGCCGCCGTATGATAAAAGCATGAAATAAACATCCCCGGCACAGCTCGGTCTGGACAGTAGCTGTTGATGTGGTGTGTAAGCAGAGAGACACTGACAATCTGAGGAGAGAGAGAGAAGGGAGGGAGGAAAAGGGAGAGGAAGGGTGAGAAATAGGGAGATAGAATGAGTAGCAAAAAAGGGAGGGAGGATGGCAGAGATAAGTTTGGTTAGACTGTCAGGGTGGAGACAGTAGGTATGAAAAAATAGGACTGATAGGAGAAATAGGGGCAGATAAAGTAAAGAGAAGATGAAAAAAGGCAGACGGAAATAAAGGATAGTAAAATCAGGAGCAAGTCTGGGACACAGAAATAAGCAACAACAAGTGCAAAGGTGAGAGAAGAAGGGAAGAGGAGCAGAACAGTGAGGAAGAGGAGGAAGAAAAGGGAGGAGAGATAAACAGAAACAGAGAGAGCTATTGAAAACAGTAGATTATTGAGCACACTTCAGCATAAATGGATTTTGAAGCCGTAGGGAGAAAGATGTCTCATGATGCAGCATGTGGTCCAACAGTGAACAATGAACTAATTATTACTGACTGTTAAGAGTATCACTTTCAGAAGGACTGATGACGTACCGACAAAGATTAGGAATCACTGATTGGAGGTTAGGGAAAGTTACCTGAAAAACTTAAAAGGCTTTTTTTTTTTTTTTGTTAAGTAGGTTATCAGACGTCAGCTGATAATTTGTTAATGTTTCAGCCTTGCAAGAAGGATGGTTGGCAATCCGTGCAGTAACTATTGCAAATATTTCACCAGTCTAAACTGGGTGAGGTACAACAGCAAAAACTGCATTGTACAGAGACAGATGTTGGCGTCTCCAGTCCAGTCATACTCTCTTAAAAGGAAAGAAATATTGATAATATTATTGCAATAAAAAAATCAAATGCATGTGCCTTTGTTTTTTAAGAAGGCAACATTTGATTGGAAGTAAAGTGGTTATACTGTAACTTGTTTGTGACATCTGCTGCACCTGTATGCTATTTAGACATATCTATATGTAAATTCTATCTCATTGTTTGCATTATTGCACTGTCACATCAACTAACTCTTTTCCCCTGATGTCAGAATTTTAAACCAGTGGTGCTGGATCTTGTTCAGTTACCTCAGTAGGATAAAAATGCAAGAGGTCACCAGTTTCAGTCTCCCTTGTGGGGAATTATACTGAGTTTCTTAATCTTCTCAGGAGGATGATACTCAAGGATAATATAATTCTTGTACAAAAACTTCAGTTTGTTAGAAAGTCCAAGGAAAGCACGTCCTGTGGATGGCAAGGCTATGTCTTCGACATCACCTCAACTTTGATTTTGGAACGAATTTTTGACCATGACCAGATGTAAAAAGAAGACATTCAGCCAGAGGTCATTCAAAGTTGCAATGGTGGCTGGTGATGGTATTCTTCTTAGCCTTAGGATTTAGTTAGTACTAAATAGCAAATGTTAACAATACTTAGGATATTTTCCATAATTGCCCGTTCTCTCATGTAGCAGCCAGCAGGAGAGAGTCAGTTTTAGATGCTTTCACACTGTTATAAATACAACCAGAACTACTAAATGTAGTTTAGGTGATGGACCTGCCTATGCTATTTGCACATTAGCACAATCCACCATCATCTGGGTTTACATCTGATCCAACTGCACTACACATTTGTGTTCTCGTATTAAGCCCTATAAAGCCCAGTGAGCCCTATAAATGTGCACGTGTGACCAAGGCTTTACTATACACAATATGTTAGTGTTCAATTTTCTGCACAGCTCTGTCATTTACCTTCAAAAACACCTTTAAAAAATTCTAGTGCATCCAAGTATAAAAATGAAAATGAAGGATTGGTAGGTGACAAGAAGCCAATCTACAATTTGGAGCAATAAAAGCCCCTGGAATCTCTTCAAAACCCCTCCTCAAGGACTTCTGACCTCCTGTGAGACCATAAAGAACCTTAAAGAAACCCCTCAAAGACCTATGGCACCTCCTTTAATACATCAAGTGTACTGGCTACTCGAGGTCTCAGTTTATCCTCAAGAACCACTCTTATCTCTTTCCAAGACCTATCACTTTTTCCCTGTGAACTATTTTACTCTCTTTAGAGACATCTGGTAATTTCTCAGGTATCCTCTTGACAATAATAAGAGTATTATTGTAGGGTCTTTACCTTACAATATAAAGCGCATTGAGGCAACTGTTATTGTGATTTGGCGCTATGTATAAATAAAATTGAATTGAATTGAAAAAAAACTCAAGATACCACTTCATCCTTACTTCAGGAGCAGTCATTTCTTCTAGGTCCACTAGAACTTCTTTTTAGTTTTTTGGTGGGTTATCAGTGACCTCTAGAACCAAGTCCAGGATCCAATAATAAAGGACCATGGTAATCTCATCCACAACTTCCTTGCACTATTGCAAAGATGTGTTAGTTTCTTAAGGATCCCTGACGTTATTTTGTGTACACTAAAGTTCTTGGTTTAGCTTTCAAATCCAAAAGACGAGCAGAAGCTGCTGCAGGTTTAACCAAAAGGTGAATGAAAGTGTAGCTTCTCTTAGTCTGGCAGCAGGTGCCTACCGCTGGGTTTCCTGGGAGTCATGTGTCATGGGAATGTTGTCAGATGTATCTCAGATCACAGAGAGAAAGGGATGATGAGACAGCGAGGAAGTCCTCTCCCTTTGTAGTGTCTGAATCAGGTGTCAAGGCCGGTCTGACCTCCAACGCTTTGTTCTAGAAAACTTCACTCAACATTCTGCCTTAAGGCTGCAGAGCTGTGTGCATGAGAGAAGCTACTTTTATTATGGAAATCATCAGTGATATCTGTATACTTTAGCCAGTGCCCCAGATCCACGTGTTCAATGATGACCTGTTACATACATATAAAAAGGTTGGTCATTCATAAGGAAGTGGGCTTTCGGGAACATGGCATCCTAATTCAGGTCCACGGGAATAGTTATTCATGCAACGATAGAATATAGAGCAGAGATGAGCTTGAAAAGTCCCATTTAAAGTCATATTTTAAACATAGTTTGGGTCAACAGTACAGCATACAGTTCTATAAAGATAGCATGCTACCTGGCTATTGGCGAGGTAGCATGTATAACACAATGAAGAAACCATAACGGCGCCAGTTTAGGCAACCTATATGCCATAAGGCTAATGCAGAGGCCAGGGTTCGAATCCGAGGCCATTTACAGCATGACTTTCCCTAGTATTCCTCACAGCTCTTATCTTCTCATCACATAAAGGTGAAAAATGCCCCCCACTCCAAAAAATCTACTTTCAAATAATGCTGTTTAATTTAGTAAAAGTTAATATGTTGACCAACCATAGTTGAAAGATAGACTACAGGTAGATTTTTAAAAGTCCTGCCCTATAGCAAAGTGAAATTGATTTAATCAGTTCATGGTATATGTCGTGTTCACTTAAAAATGACGAAAGCAGCATCTGGTTGGTGCAGAAAAACTAAAACACTGTTGACTGAGTCCTAAAAGGTCTTTACTGTCCTCTGTATGTGTGTGTGTGCAGGGTGTGTGCCTTTCTGAACAGAGACCATATCTGTTGTCGTGGGAAATTGTTCCAGCCCATAATAATTATCTTTCTGATCTGCCCAGAAACCGAAATTGGAGAGAGAGAGTGGCAGGGAGCAAAAGTGTGGATCCAAAGGCCACACACTGTGTAAGTGTTTGTGTCAAAACACACTTGTTACACTTGAAACTATAAATATGTGTGTTTAGGGTGTGCCAGAATAATCAAAACACATGTACATATATATTTCTTTAACTGATCCTGGTTCTTGATTGGGTGGCAGGTGTCTTTAAAATCAACAATTTAATCATTGTTATTTAGTCAAGGAACAGGAAACCTTAGCGTAAGAATAGCAGTATATCCTATGTCACCAGTTAATTTGCTCAATCAGGGACCCCTGGAGCCCCTTCCAGGGTTTTGGGAATGTCCCTACAGACCATTAGAGCCCTAGAAACTATTCCAGTGTCTGTGTAAACTGTGTAACTGGGAACGTCATGCAGGAAAAAATGCTGGTTCTCTACTGAGCTGAGGAATGTTTGAGCCTCCTCAAGGGCTTCTTAGAACACCTGAAACCTATTCAGTGCTTGGTTTGATGCCTTTGCCTCAAAATAAAATCTAGAAAGTTATACCTCTACAATGCATTGTCAAATTTTCAACATTATGTTTTAATTTAAACCCAGCATGATCAAGATCTCAGGCTCCTTCCACTAGATCAATAGTTCAGCTTGCTTAGGTTGTGTCTTCAGTTTAACCCTCTGAGGTGCAAGTCACCTTTGGATCGGTGATGATACCAATCCTAACCCTACATTTCAGAGAAAGGCAAAGATAGGGTTAGTGTTGACCTCATTGGGTAATAATGTGATGGTGGATGCTGTTTACATGAGTTTGCTGTACTGAAACTATAACATCCCAAAGATGCTCTAGGAAAAACTCATCCTAGATGCTTCACCCCATGAATTCTAAATCTAAGTTAAATTTTTTCTGTAACCTCGTGGAAGAGGAATCACACCTACTGAGCACACCTTCTCTTTTCGGAAGTCCTTATACATTCTTCTTCACATCTTTCCTGTACCTCATGACGCTTTCCATCAAGGTTAAGGTAAAGTGATTAGGAAAAGGGGTAAGGAAGTAAGCTTTTGGACTATTCAACCACAACCATAGATGGTATCAAAGATGGATGTAGCTTCCAGGTTTGAAGATTAAAGCCCACATGGAAGTGGATTAAATCTGCATGATTTTTAAAGACCACCAGAACTTCTAGTCCTATAGAGGTCTATGGGACCTTAGTAAACACTTGTCTGATCTGGTCTATCCAGTGTCAGAAAGGAGGATTATCCAGTATATACTCATTTACTGACAACTTTAGCTAGCAGTTTCACAGTCAGATCCACCCTTCGCTCGTCCCATCGTCATAAAAAAATGGGATTGCATAAACCAGCGGATGACGTCATGGTAGACCAACCAAGGATTTCTATTCAGGATGCTTTGAGTGCCGTGTCTCTTGCTTATAATGCCACACTATAATGTCCAGCAGTTAACCTAATGTGACCTGATGTTGCCACAATCAAAGTTAACCAGAATGAAGTGAAATGAAAATTGGAAGGTGTGATTAATCCTCAAATCGACTGATCGAGGTGAACACATGCACTGACCTGCTCTGTTTGTGTTTGAGCTGTGCGTGAGAGGGACTTGTTTGTGTTACAGTAGTGCATGTGTGCAACTATGTGATGATGTTGCTTCAGAAAAATGTGGTGATTTAACTAAAGAAACATTCTGAGGAGGTAAGAGGAGCGAAGAGAAAGGGAAAGATGATAGGAGAGATGAAGGAAAGAGGGACGAAGAAGGTATAGAAGAGCCTGTGTGTTTATAAATCATTCTGTCTGTCTTCTCCAGATTAACACCCAGCCTCATGGGACTCTGATGGCCCACTTCCTGTTTTTGGACGACCAATAAGACATGAGCATTGCCTCCCCCCCCCACTCAGTGGCATTTGATAACCACCCAGAGCCCAGGGAATTGTGGGAGAATGGAGGCATTCTACTTGTTTATTTGGCTCCTTGAGACCACTGGTGGAGTACATTTTAATGGCCCTGTTGTTGCAGTCAACTTGCTCAAAGGCACTTCAGCACATGCAGGAAGTTTGCTGTGGTGCCTCAGTCACCCTTTCCTAACAAGAGTCTTACATATGTCGCGAAATGTGAGTTTCACACATTGCAAGGCAGAGAGAGAGCGAGAGAGGGAGAAAAGCTGAGTTTGGTATGCAAGCTTGTGCCTAGTCTCACTAGCACCCCCTTGAGTCTGTGATGTTAATTACATACACACAAACACTTCCAGAACCTGACCTCCATATTAGGATGAACCCCAGTGTAACAGAGTGTTAGTATTTATAGACTTTGTCAGGAGAGACAGATGGATGTCCACAGATAATTAATCAGTGCCGAATTATGTGACTTATTTTAACTCTGATAATAAACGCCTACCTTCATATCAGCCTCATTCATTTTCTAGGACACATAAAACTGTTAGGATTTTAGACTTCTGTAGTTTTTTTTTGGTTAACTTCTTTAGTTTAGCAGCTCTGCAGTCAGCAGTAGGAAGGAACAAAGTACAAATACTTCAGGTTTTTTACTTTTACTCCCTACATTTTTTTACATAAATATCTTAACTTTCTACACCTTACATTTTCAAAACAGGCTCATTACTTTAGGTTTAACACATTTGAGGGGAGTTATTGATTATTTGGCATCACTACATGCCTTACTTCAATTCAGTTTTATTTATATAGCGCCAAATTACAACAGTCGCCTCAAGGTGCTTTATATTGTAAGGTAAAGACCCTACAATAATACAGAGAAACTCCAACAATCAGACGATCCCCTATGAGCAAGCACTTGGTGACAGTAGGAAGGAAAAACTCCCTTTTAACAGGAAGAAACCTCCAGCAGAACCAGGCTCAGGGAGGGGCAGCCATCCGCCGTGACCAGTTGGGGGTGAGGGGAGGAAGACATGCTGTGGAAGAGAGCCACATCAGAGAACAGGTGATACAG
>VUQS01070751.1:0-16535 GCA_015108495.1 Heterochromis multidens
GACCACAGTGTACCCATCTTCTGATGGCTGCTTCCAGCAGCATAACGCTCCATGTCACAAAGCTCAAATCATCTCAAACTGGTCTCTTGAACATGACAATGAGTTCTCTGTACTCAAATGGCCTCCATAGTGACCAGATCTCAATCCAATAGAGCACCTTTGGGATGTGGAGATTCACATCATGGATGTGGAGCCAAAAAATCTGCAGCAACTGTGTGATGCTATCATGTCAATGGACCAGAATTTCTGAGGAATGTTTCCAGCACCTTGTTGAACCTATGCCACAGAGAAGTTAAGCAGCTCTGAAGGCAAAAGGGGGTCCAATCCAGTACTAGCAAGGTATAACTAATGAAGTGGCTGGTGAATTTAAGTGCCAACCTCTAGGTCTGAAAAATTAAGCAAACGAGGAACTGCCGAAAGGCTTTCAGAGGTTTGCTCCAAAAAAGAGTCAATCCCTATAGACTCCCATGTTTAAATGCCCAACTTTAAAGCTGAAATAAACATGTTTGCAGCCTGCTACAAAATCTGGTTTTAGTTTCTACAGTTAATCTACCAAACAAATTCAGACAAATAATGTGGTTTGACTGTCCAAGAAGGTAATGCTTCACTTTTGCTATGTGAAATTGTGGTGTTTCATTTTTATGTCACTTTGCTTATTAGCAGATCTGTGTGATGCACCCATGAAGGCTATGGATTGTACTTGCTAACCAAGCATGCTAGTATTAGGTGCTAACTTTGCACTTCACCCTGTTAAATATGGTCATATTTGGCTCCAGAAAAACATTTCTGTTTATGTTGGGGTTTGATTAAAGTCATACTGTAAGTTTGACCCAAGGTGGCTGAACTATTTACAGACTCACATTCGAATGAACTAAATGTGGTTTAGCCATGAGCCAGCATGCTCTCAATTGGATCAAGATAACAGATATGGCAGACAAACCTGTTAAGGGTTTAATTAGTTTTTGGAAAACTCAGCTCTGGGCTGAGGATAACACTGGGTTATAACTTGCTGCAATAAAAATGCAAAAGATCAAGTGAAGATGGCAGCACCCACAGGGTTTTTAGTTAGTGCCATGTTTAGATAGCGGTGAGAAGAGGTGCTCGTATGGTAGGAAGGGAGGAAGGAAGAAGACAGAGGAAGCAAGTTATGGAGGAAGGAGAGGGAAAGAAGAGGGGACTGTGAGCTACAGGAACTTATTAAAGCAAGTGCAGCAAAGATGAGGAGGAAGTATGGAAGGGAAGAGCAAGGGGAGCACAGAGAGAGAAAAGCAGGATTAAGATAAGGAGGGATAGATTGGAGGTGTGAGAAATGTCTGCAATGTGTGTGAAGTCAACAGGAGCTCATTTTCTTTGCTACCAGTTGATTTATTGCCTCAGATGTAAAGGACAAGTCAGGTTTGTCAGAAACTTCAAAAGCTACCATAAGACTGTGTGTAAAGGATTTATTTATCTTATCAGTGATACTTAGGACAGAGATATGGTTTGGTTGCAGCTGAAGCCGTTTAGTTAATCATTATCTTTATAATGACTACTTGTAAAAAGGTGAAAGTTTGCTTGTATTGAAGCTTGCAGCTCCCTTCAGATCTACAGAGTGTTTAGCATCTTTACAGGTTCTAAGCTTTCCATGAAAGACACTCTGACAAAGCCATTATATGCCAAGGACCAAAAGGCAGACAGATATTTGTAGCTAACGGGTCAGATTTTTCCTTCAGGAGTTTGCAAGAAGAAAAAGAAGGCTGAAAGGAAAGGCAAAGAAGCTGCTTATAGGTTTGCCATATCTGCTTTAGTATATTATGTTGTGCAGCTTGGCCTCCATGGTTAAAATTAATTACAGAATGGCATGGTAATATGGGGCTTTTATTGATGTCTTTGAACTGTTCTTTTTCCGGGGTGTAATGATTGTACAGCATACATCTTTAATGATGTTAAAAAACAAGAATTGGATGCACAAGTTTGAATTTATTTTGGATTTTCTCTAATTCACACAGGGTCAAAAGTATATATACAGGCTCAAATATATACGTACAGCCCCCCTAATATTTGGTTAAATGTCCCTTAGCAAGTTGCACCTCGACCAGACGCTTTTCGTAGCCATCTGGCTGGATATTTGACCACTCCTCTTGGAGTTTGACAGCTGGTACAGTGTTCTTAGGTTTGAAAGCCTCACCTTTACTCTTGCAAACATACCTCTTGTCATTGTGGTCAAATTGATCAATCTTTGTCTCATCTGACCATAAAACTTTTCTCCAGAAGGCATTTAGCTTGTCCCTGTGTGCAGCTGCAAATTTCAGTCGAGCTTGAAGGTGTCGATTTTGGAGCAGGGGCTTCTTTCTTGGTCGGCACCCTCTCAGTCCATGACGATGTAAAACTCACTTCACTGTGGACAGTGATGCTGGCATTCCAGCAGTTTCCAGTTCATGGCAGGCTTGAATTCATGGTGGTTCCTGAATTTCCTAACAAATTTCCTCTCCTCTGAGGGTGACGGTTTGGGTCTTCTTTCAGATCTTGGCAAAGTGGTGACACATCTGAATAACATGAACAGTTGTTTGAAGTGATGATCTTGGAACATGCAGTTGTTTAGAAATGCCTCCAAGAGACTTTCCCAAATTGTAGAAATCTACAAATCTCATTCCTAGATCTTTACTGAATTCCTTGGACCTTCCCATTATTCTGAGTATTGGCCAGTCCAGTGAGTGCTGCCAAGCAAATCCTTTTTCATGCTGGTAAACAGAAACTACAAGTTGTAATCAGCCAGGATCACTAAGGAGAAGTTAATAAGCTTTGGCCTTGTCAAGTTAAAAGACATTGTAAAACCTTCAGCACCACTTATTAAAAGATTTAAGTGAGAAGCTGATAAGGGACAGCCATCAATTGCATGACTTCAAGATGTTGCTTGATGGTAATAGTACATTCAGTGACTTTACCTCCTTACTCCATGTCCTTACAATGTACTTCCTCAATGCTGAACTCAGATTGTGCTGCTACTGCTTGTTATTTGTTGCTTGTTAACCTGGCATCATGTGAGCAGAACAAATGAGAGAAGACTTGAAAGAAGAGGGTTTCACTGTTAGGAAAAGGTGCTGCAGCCTGCCAGGTAGGATGCCATCATCACATACTAACACTGTCAGTGAGGTTGGAAGGGAGATGTTGGCAGATTCATCAAATATTTGTTAAGAAAGGGAAGCAAAGTCAAGCAGGACAAGCTGAAACAGCCAATAAGCAAACAAAAAAAAACCCACATCCACTGCTTTGCAACAGTCTAACCCAAGGTTTGTGTTTTGGAGCAGCTTCAGCTGAGAGAGTAGCTGAATCTTTCAATGTACAGGAGAGTTAATAACAGGAGATACACAGGCTGCATTTCACCAACAGCTTTCTAAACTTCATATTTTTGCCCCATTATCTTATTTCCAACCATATTGTCACTCCATATGTGTGCTGCAGGCTCTATAGCTCACAGCCATGTCTCAAAACACTGTATTACAGCCTGTTGGAGTATTATATTATCACTGATATCACGGCTCAACAGAGAACTGTTTACCAGTCAGGCCACGGGCACAGAAAGGATCATAAATAATTAAGTGTTCAGTCGGCACTTTCAAATTCCAGGAAGCATTAATGACTGCTAGATCAGACTGCCTATAAATGTCAGTAAACACTCCTAGTTGAGGACAGTGGGTCTAATCACATTCTGATGTAATCAACTCAAGGAGCTGATATGGGAGCAGCACTCTGGGGAACCAATCAACTGAAGCGTGACACGCTTTCTTTTTACTGCACAGCTTTGTTGAATCATAACAAGAGGATTTTAGTTTCATGGTCACTAAACTTTTAAATTGATGTCAGGGGAATTTTCTTGTCTTGCTGTTTTCTTGACCTTATCTGATTCATGAGGTTTGATTAGACCTCGCTACGGGACGCTCAAAACAGCCATCGACTCTGGTAGTGATATTGATCCCACTGAGCCATAAAGTAAAGCACATCTCACACGCTGTGTGGCCTTTTATTGCTAGATTAAAACATAATTTATTTCACTGCTTTGCGCTTTCAACACGTTGGACTTGGACACATGGGATGAAATGTCTCTAATTCTTGTCTTATGTAACAATCAAATGAGTTTTTAATGAGGGAAAGTGTGTTTGGGGTCACATTAATGGGTTGCTTCAATCACATATTAAAGGAGTTTTAAAATTAACAGAGCCATGCTTAGCTGCTCTGCTCATCAGTCTCATCTTATTTACAGCAGCAGCTCAGCTTTGTGTGTTTGAGTGCAAACGGGAACAAACAGAAATTTCCCCCCTCATAAAAATAAGCTTCAGTGCACTTTATTGCAGAGCACCAGTTAGAGCTACGCACCGGACACTGCTGTCACATTACAGCTGCACTATTTTTATTGTTCCTCTTTGAGGTGGAAACCTTTTATTTTTTCTGAGTATATGGTACCTTTACCATGGGTTGTTGAAAAAAGGCCTAAAATTTATTATGGAGATTTTAGGAACTTTAAATGCTTTTCATTAAAATCTAAATTAATCTTCTTCTGCTTTCAGGTCTCCCTTTAAGGGTCGCTACAGTGGATCATCTGCCTCCATCTCACCCTATCCCTAGCATCCTCCTCTGTTACACCAACCCTCTCCATGTCCTCCTTCACTTCCTCCATAAATATTCTCTGTGGTCTTCCTCTTTTCCTCCTGCCTGGAAGCTCCAGATATCCTATGCCCAATATATTCACTATACCTCCTCTGCACATATCCAAACCATCTCAGCCTTGCGTCTAACTTTGTCTAGAAATGTCTCGGCCTGAGCTGTCCCTCTGATGCACACATTTCCAATCCTGTCCATTCTGGTCACTCCCAATGAAAATCTGAGCATCTTCAGCTCTGCCACCTCAAACTCAGCCTCCTGTCCTTTTGTCAGTGCCACTATCTCCAAACCACATATCATAGCAGGTCTCACTACCATCTTGTAAACCTTCCCTTTTACTTTTGCTGTTATCCTTCTCTCACAAATCACCCCTGACACTTGTCTCCGCCCACTCCACTCTGCCTGCACTCTCCACCTCCCTTGTGCACTGTCTGTTGCTTTGGATGTTTGACCCCAGGTATTTAAACTCATCCATCTTCACGGCCTCTCATTTACACACATTGATTCTGTCTTGCTTCTCACGACTTTCATTCCTCTTCTCTCCAGAGCATACCTCCACCTCTCCAGGCTCTCTTCCACCTGCTACTCTCACTACAGATCACAATGTTGTCTGCAAACATCATAGTCCATGCAGACTCCTGTCTGACCTCATCTGTCCATCACCACTGCAAACAAGAAGGGGCTCAGAGGCGATCTGTGATGTAACCCCCCCACCACCACCTTGAACCCATCTGTCACTCCTGAGTTCCTCATGCAGTACCACAGTTCCTCTCTTGACACCCTATCATATGCTTTCTCTAGATCCACAAAGACACAGTGTATCTCCTTCTGACCTTGTCTAAACTTCTCCATCAACACTCTCAAAGCAAACATCTGTACACATCTGTAGTGCTCTTTCTCGGCATGAAGCCATACTGCTGCTTGCTGATCCTCACCTCTCTTCTTAACCTTGCTTCAACAACTCTTTCCCATAGCTTCATGGTGTGGCTCATCAGCTTTGTCAGATTACTGTCAGTTATTGGTTTTGATTATTAAGGATCTATTAACACCTTTAACCAGTTTCTTGTGCTCAAATTTAGTAGTAGTTGTTGCTCTGTATCAGTGGTTCTCAAATGGTGTGCAGAGGCAAACTGTTATGCTTTGAGACAAGTCCAAGTGTGCCTTTTTTGTGTCAACAAAACATTATTATAACTGCATTAAAGGTAATAAATGGAATTTAAGTTTACTGTATAATTGCATAGTGCCCTCATTGATAGTGATGACTTGCGATTCAAACAGATCACTTTGTTATGGGGAGAAAACTGCACAAAACCACAGAAAAAAAAAATCTGTTTTGAGAAACTCCTTGTCTTATGGCTTCAGCTGGACCGCAGAATTCAGCAGCCTTCTGTCCGAGTGCATCATTTCTTGGGAGGAGTCAACCAATGCTAGCATGGTGCCAAGCAAATGAGGAAAGAGGAATTTGAAATGCAAAAATCCCTTGAGAGAAACTTTGCCTACTAGCTCTGGATCTGAACCATAGGCAGCTAGAACTTGGTTGGATTGTGTGAAAGTGTTTGATGAGGAATGGAGGCAAGTCATGTGACATCTGATAAAACAATCAAAAGAAGAACTGACGATATTCCAGATGACATATAAAGGCTCTTTTCTGCAGATATCAATACCTTCAAACTTTGGCTTTGCCTTGGACATGAAAAGTTTGAAAAACCACTGCTCTATATCATATCATTTGATATGATATAATTTGAAAGATTTCTATGTGGATTCATACATAGGACTTTTGCTGCTATGCTTGGTGTGTTATTTAAGATTGAAATATAATAGAAGTGTGTGTTGAGTTCTTGGAAAGATTTCACATCTTCCAAAAGTAACTCTGAACTTTTATCTTCCAAAATGTATGTGGCATAAATGCAAAAAAACGTTCACATTTCCAAACCCATGTTAAATGTTAAAGACACCAACTAATAACTTTTTACATGCACAGAAAGTAAAAAAAAACAGGCCCTCTGTTCCTATATACAATCATTGTGTGAGATTTCTTTCTCATCAGTCAATAAAAAGGTGCAGCCATTTGTTGATGCTCGATGAGTAAAAATTTAAATAAAAATGACTGGCATGAATGCTTTCTCCAGCTGGTCATGAGTATCTTTTGCAGACATTTCTTTGACACCATTCCCAGGAGGCAATGTTTTAGTGTCCACACTGACTAATGTGAATCTGGAAGCCTCAAGCACAGAAGACCTTCTGGACAAACACACACACAAATACATGTTGAGACACAGCTGAGCACCGTAAGTCTGTATGCCAACACACCAGATGTGACATGTGCACGCACACACATACACACAGAGACATATGTGATGGTGGTAATAACATCCAGTCTCCCTCATTGTGCTGCAGCTCTTTTCCTTCACCCTCACCTCTGCATTATTATTTCTATCCCACCTCTCATATCTTCTGTCACAATCTCTTGTTCTCTGTCCTCCTCCCCCTATATGTTCCTCTCTCTCTCTATGTCTTGTGCTCTCTTGTGACTGACAGGTCCTGCTGGGTGTCCTGAGATGCCTCTCTTAAAATTGCAGGGCTTATCAGACACACTGCATTTTCTAAATTGTAGTTTCATGAAATTGGGTTCCATATGCCTCCAGCTTGTGGACAGAATAACATCTTAGGTTCTACAATGTCCACTTTAAAAATATATATATTTATTTTTTAAAATATTTGCATGTGATTGTTGGGCATAGTTTGCATTTTGGACTATGTAACTATCCACAGAAAGGACTGTTAGATGGACAGGGATACTGGGATAAATTTGCACAGGCCCAACAGATCTGATTTTTGGATGCCTTCTGGTTTTCCTCTACTACAGTGAGACAGTCTGGCTTGAATCAGATTGTATCTGTTTAGACAGTGATATGGAGATCATCCACATGCCACAAATTATAAATAAACACACTTTCTGTTGGGGTCTAAATAAAGCCAAAACAGGTCTGTAACTACCATAGAGGATACTGACTTCATGTCCTCATACTCTGGCTTTCTATTTGTGTTTCACATGCAAAAGACACAATTCATCACATGAAGGAGGATGGATATAATCAAATAAGATAATATAAACTCAAAGCATACCACATGCACAGTCTAAAATACAGCCACAACTTCAAAACCAAATTATAAGAAATAAAACATATCCCAGTGCCAGTTCTGCATGTGTCAGCGTCATCAGGACCCCACAGTTCGTCACAGGATGAATTATGGGATGGAAAAAGAGGACAAACATATATTTTGTTCACTTACATAGAAATTATTTTACTTATTCTATTTGGACCTTAATCGTTGATTTTTGTGAAATATAGCATATCTTTAACAATTGAGTCATCAAAATTCACTCATTGCCATTAAACTTTCCTTTCATCTCAGCACGCTTTAAAACTGAGGCCTTGATTCTTAAGACATAGAGTGCTTTTAGAGCCTTTCAAATTTTCCATATTTTGTCATTTTTCAGACTCATAAATCTTATTTTCCTCATCAATCAAGATAAATTACTCTACAGTAACAAAGGGGTTTTACAAATTACTTTTTTTTTAAATGACTGAAATACTTGGTACTTTGTTAAAGCACCTTCAGCAGGAATGATAGCCTCAAGTCTGATTAGGATTAAGTCTACGATGTTTTAGAAGATTGCCTAAATTATGAGGTTGGATGAGGAGCATTGATGCACGGTCATGCTACCCATTAGCTAGGTGCACATCTGTTGGGTTCAGGTTCAGACTCCAGTTGGGCCACTTCAACACCTTCACAGAGTTTAATTGAAGGTCATTATCTGTTAAAATGAAACTTTTGCCCAGCTTCAGATGCTGAGCACTTTTGAAAAAGGTCTCAAATGCTGTTAACAATTCCTTTAGCAGCATGATACTGTTGCTGCCCTATTTTACTGTAGTGATGGCATTAATGAGAGATGCCCAGTAGCTGGTTTACTCCTTGCACGGTGTTGGGAATTGTGGCCAAATACTTTGGTCTTTATTTGATCAGACCAGATTGAATAAAGATGTGGCAAAACAGCTTAGTAAAAACCTCCTTGTGATTACTTTGGTTGCCAGCACATTGCTGCGGTCGCCTGTAGTTTGAATGGAAGTGATGGAATTGTCTCGAAACACTGTCCAGCTATTCTCTGAGCTGTAATGAAACTGTGACACAAACCGGTAACGGAGACCATTTGCCTTCAAAGTAAAAGTTGCACTTTTTGAAACATGTTGGCTGCAGTGTGAGGCACAACTTTTACTTTGAAGGTAAACCTTCTCCAGTTCTGTTTGTGTCATACTTTTTCAAGTTTTACTACCACTTGCTGGTAGTTAGCTAGTATTTGCAGACAAACATGAAAAACTACAGGCAATCTTGGCAATCTGCTAGCAACCAAAGCTATCAGTAGGAGGTTTTTGGTGCAGCACCTTCTTTACATTCGTTTATGCACAGCTTTCTTAGGATCCTGCCACAGCATTTTATTAAGGTTGAGGTCTGGACTATGACTGGGCCATTGCAAAACCTTGATTCTTTTCTTTTTCAGCCATTCTATTGTAGATCTGTTGCTGTGCTTGGGATCATTGTCCTGCTGCATGACCTAAATATGGCCAAGCTTTAACTGTCAGACAAATGGCCTCACTTTTGACTCTAGAATACTTTGGTATACAGAGGAGTTCGTGGTCGACTCAGTGACTGAGAGGTGACTCCTGTGGCTGCATAACAAAGCCCAAATCATCACCCCTCCACCACCGTGCTTGACAGTTGTTATGAGGTGTTTGTGGTGATATGCTGCGTTTACTTTTCACCAAACTTGGGGCTGTGCATGATGGCCAAACTTCTCCACTTTGGTCTTGGCTGTCCAAAGGACATTGTTCCATAAACTTGGGATTTGTTTAGATGCGAATTTGCAAACCTAAACTGTGCTGCCAGTTTCTTTTTAGAGAGAAGAGGCTTTCTCCTGACAACCCTTCCAAACAAGCCATACCAGACCAGCAAACTGACAAAACTTCTGCTTTTATAGAGGTGCTCACACTTGCTGATGATCAGTTAATAAAAAGCATTTGATTAGTAGCACCTGGCTGTTAATCCCTCTTAATTCCTATAGAAGCAGTAAGGGTGTACCTAGTTTTACACACACTGCTTCTGCTTAGTTTTTTTAATAAATAAGGAAACTGTATAATATGCCACGTCTTGTAGTTCATCTGAGGTTGTATTTACCTTTTTTTTATGTCCTGATATGTAAAACCTGAAAAAACTGAAAGAGGGTGTACTTTCTTTTTACCATGACTGTATGATTAATGCTGACTGTACTTTACTGTATTTAAATTCAGAGGTCTTCATATTGTGCATATTTGCATACCAGTGTGGTATAACTGACAAATTATTAATGTTAACAGTCACAGTTTTTATTTATTCATTGTTTTATTTTGTGACAAGTACTAATGTTTGATCTGATAAATGGCTACTTTATTTACTCATACAAATAGGCTGCAGTTTTGCCTAATGAAAGTCAACTTTCAATCAAGTCCTGTTGAGAGCGAAATAATAAAACAGTAGCAGTCACAATCCAAACGTAAACACAGAAGTAGGCCCACATACCAAAACTCAAAGAACATGAAGACCTACTTTCACTCACTTTGTAGCCACATACAGATTAATGCTATACCTTATAGCTGAAATTATATGAAATCTTGCTCATTCACACAGGTGTTTGCATTTATGACTAATTAGAACTCTGATCATAATGAAAATAATGATGATGATGATGATGATGATGCACATATGCAACTAAGCAAACACAATTGACAAATCTGTCAATCAGTCACAGTCTGTACATGCTCACACAGCCTCCAGTAGAGGACCAATCAGACAAAATGATTGCAAACACATGTGGGCATGTGGTTTTATTCTACAGGACGTTTAATATTATACAAATTACTTACTTCCTTTTAATATATTAGCCAACAAAAATTGAGCATTGAGACGTTAAACTGCTGACACCTGAGTCCACATTTTAAGGACGTCGACAAACAATCCCAGTGCTCCTGTCAAGCTCTGCACTGCTCGTGAAGTGAATCTCTGCCGCTTCCGTGAGTGTACTGGAAGGGCCATATATGGCAGAAGAAGATCTGGACCTTGAGACCTGTTAACACACTTGAGTGTTTTGTCACTATGAGCCGATAAGGTCTTCTGTTTGGAAGGGAGTGAAAACAGTTACGAGTCTTGCCAGAGGAGGCTATATGAAGCAGGATTTGGTGTTTAAAGGAGGATGAGTGCGCACAGTGGGCGTAGTGTGACAACGCGCGCTGAGGTGTGAGGACACATCGTGAAAGTTGAATATTCACAACATAGCAACTTTATTTCCACGGGTAAATTGGCCCGCGCTGGTGGAGGAGCGGGCATAGCCTAAAAGGAAGATTGTTTTTCAGCGCACCCGGACGACTGACGTGCATCAGCCACGGTTTGATTGACTCGTCTTTTTCTGTGGATTCGTCCATGTGTTAGCTCTCTCTCTCGTCCTCTCCCCCACCCTCTCTCTCTCTCTCTGCTCAGCTGTTATATCCCAGCTCGCCACAGCTCAAATATCAGTTACCGGGTCCCGACCAATCCCCGCGCGCTGTCAGAGCTCGAGAGAGGAGGCAGCAGAGGAGAGCAGATCGGAGAGAGGCGTACCACACTGGGGGTAAAGCAAGAGAAGCACACACCCAGTGATCTACCCATCCGTCGTCTGTCCTCCTCACACCTCCCGGCCTGAGAGATAAGCGCACAGGCAGCTTCCTCCTTCCAACTGCAGCTGTTTGGGTAAACCGGAGAGGCGCGAGGCAGGATGCGCGATGGGACAAGCGTGCGGACACGCGCTCCTCTGCCGTAGCCAGCCGCCGTCCTCTGAGATGTAAGTGCTAGTGTTTCTAATAAGTCTGCGCATCTTGAAGCTTCCTGCTACTTCTCCGCGCACAGCTCAAACTGAACGGCTGTGGAGGCACATGGAGTCTAGCAGTGAGCCAAATACTGAGTGGTGTGTGTAGTAGTGTGAGCGTGACCTGCCGGGTGTCAATCTTCCCACTGACAGCGGCAATAAGAGACCCCACGTGAACCGTGCATGCAGCTGTCAGTAAAAACCCGCAGACAAAATCACTGTAACGTCACTAAAATGTTCTCTGACTGCTTGTCTGCTCCGCAGAGAATTTGGTGACCTTATCGCCCCTTTGTATCTTCCAGGAAATCATGACATTACACTGATAGGCTACTCTTCCTCTAATATTCCTACAGGGAGAAATACACCCTCACCAGTGATAGCCCTCCTAACTGGATTCTGTCTCTGAAAACTGTTATATTAAAAACATATTTTAAAGGCAGACTTTGAACAACCCACATAATCTAGAATTAATGATAGTCTTACTCTGTCTTTCTAATAAGGTACCCTTCATAAATGGTTTATAAGCTGTTACTAATAGCTTTATTAATGTTTTAGAAGTAATTTAGCGAAGCTTTAAAGATGAATTAAAATAAGTACAACTGTGGGTCGCCAAGTTGTGGAAAAACTGACTGACTGGAGCCAGCCTTTGACCTGGAAAAAGGCTCACAGGCAACTGCACAGAAATCTGTTTCTGACTTTTTATGCATGCCTTTATTTCTTGCTAACATGTTAAGCCTACCCAAAGAAAGAATGAACAGACACAGACATATATATGAGTCTTATCTGGTTTATAACTCATCTATGAAGCTATTATCTGCAACTTTTAAATTCATCATAGAGAATGCCGTATAAGGGAAATTATGTTTGAAATCCCCAGACCTTTTTCAGATAAATTCTTCTTCTGTGCAGATTTTTGTCCACTGAAACCCTGAAATACATCACCACAGAGGTTGAAACAGGGCTCTTTTTCAGAGTTAATGTTCATTCCTGATCCTGAGGCTGTTTTTCTTACTTTCTAAAAAGATAGATGTTTTTTTTTCACAGGAAGGCAAAGATGAGCCCTGGATCAAAGGAGGCTGACATGATCATTATAATAATTGGCTGCTCTATTTGATCCAATGTAGCAGCCCAGTATTGCATCCTAATTTTGTCTGGCTCACAGTGTTTGCTGTGTCAGAGAGCTGTTTATAAAACTCTGCATTAATCATTGCTGCAGTTAGATGTGTTGTTGTGTTGGACTTTGTTGTGTTGTGTGGTGTAGCTATTTGCTGTCTTTCTGAACACTGATGAACTTTTAAATGTCAGGGCTCAGTGATTAGCTAAATGTTAGTTAATAAAGCAGTGCGCTCCTCATGTAGAACCAGGTTTCTGATGTCTGAAATTAAAGTTTACTGTGTAAACCCACAAAGGCTGCTCTCAAATTAAAGTGACACTGCATGAGCAAACTGATCAGATAACAAGCACACACTCTATGTACGAGATCTCCCCAAGGAATACATTTGTAATACACTTTGTGTTTTATAAAACTGCCTGTCCCTTTGCCTTCTTTGTAGCTGAATAGGATCATTTGTGGATAATAACCCTGTGATGTCATTTTACACTGACTGCACATATATTAGTAATATCTCCCGCATATCAATTTCAGTTCAGTTTTGTCTGAAAGTTGAAAAATCCTCTAATGGCTTTTATTCCCTCCTTCATTACTGGTTTAAACTCAATAAAGGAAATCACTGGAGGATAATGACTTTCATTCACCTCAGCACAGAGAAGACTAAGCTTCTTACTTTGAGCATTTGTTGGCCAGTCCTGAAAAAAAAAACAGAGAACAATAGCCAGGATTTTGAGGGAATAATGAATGTGCCACATGGATGTCAGTGATCTCTGATATACAATTAGATTCAGTAGCTGGTCTCACCTGCTTCCCTCAAGCTTGAGCAGGTTTGAAGCCGCACCAGTGATCAGAGGAGGTCATTAAGTGTGGCACTTTGACAAAATACAGAAAAGCAGATGTCATGCCTGTGCCCGTTGGGATGTGTGCCTCCTGTGACTGAGCACTGAGATCAAATGCAGCGCTTTTGGCTGAAAATTCTGAGAGAGACATCTGCAGGCTTTTGCATTTTTGTTATTGTGATGGGTTTTCAGAGGTGTGGATTCCTGGATTGTTGCTTTGAGAGCCAGTTATTCATCATCTGACATAGTGACAGCGTTCTGCAGTATCAGATGCATGCTGCCTCTAAATCTTTTGCCACTCAGTGTTTAATGTTTGTTACTGTGTGCCGTTGTAGTGTTTGCGGGTTTGAAACATCCTTTTAGGAAGCCACCTTCACATTCGGTGCACTTTGCTTATTCCCTATTATCACTGTGCATCATTTTAACAGCTGACACCCTTGTAATCTGTTTCTTGCTTTTGTGTATCTGTGTGCCAGCTGGTGTGCACGTGAATGGTATCCAGCCTGAAAAATAGTGCAATTTATTGGACTGACGCCAGGAAGTCAGATTCCCCAGCTTCCTGCTGAACACACATACTCACAGCGAAATGCACAGAAGTACACAGCAGCAGCAGAGTTGTAACCCGACTCCTGATGAGTGAGCATGTGTGTGTGTATGTCTATGTGTGTGTTAGAGAGAGAGACAGGGAGAGGGAGAAAGGATGCTGATGTTGCACTGTGTTATCATCAGTAATGGGCTCATCAATACTAAAATATTCAGAGAGAGAGAGACAGAGAAAAGAGACAGAGCGGGAACCGGCAGATAAAGTGAAGGCAAAGAGAAAGCAGGCAGAAACCTTTGTGTGCACTGTTTGCTTGCTTTTGCACATGTTTGTGTGCTTTTGTGTATCTACTAAATATGTGAGCTTCAGCAATAACATTTGGCTTAAAAGCTCTCTATTCACACTTTTATCCATATTTTGATTCCCCGACTCCAGGATTTCATGTGCAGTATTTAGTTGAAAAGTATAATGTAGTCATGTACATGAGCTGCTGATATACAGTTGTATTAGTTTAACAAATGAAACCATTACCTGCTCTGCACAAAAATAAACATCGCAACAAAATGATGTTCTTTAGCTAGGGTGTAAATTTAATGAGTTAAGTTTGCTTGAAATATTAAAGTGAATAAATAATTGGTTGCACTCATCATCTGCATGAAAAGCCTATTACGAGGCAGCTGTTAAAGCTTTGGTGCAGTATTTTCTGAATTATAAAAGGTCAAAAGTTAAGGATAAGAAGAAAGAAGAAGAATCACAAGTAGACTACAGGGAGCGAACACCCATCAGTCACTGACAACTGTGTAACACATTGCAGTTCCTACATTCATTATCACATTACAATTACAATCCAAACAATTTTGTCATTACTTGAATTGCAAGAGTTCTTCAATTATCTGCATTATGGGTGAACAGAAAAACATCATAAAAGTGGCTTTACATATGTGCTTTCACAGTGGTACACAGCCTCAGCAGTGTACCACTTTCGAGTTGAAGAGATATTTAGAATTTATTGCACCGAAGGAAATCGTGCAACAGCCATAAACAACTGGAATATCTGCAGCTGCTAATGCTACCTTAGACCTCTCCTAGCACCTCTAAAGGCAGTATACTAATACAAAGCTAGTAGCAAAAGATCCTCAGATCCAGTGATGCTCAAACTGAGTGAGCGTCGACCCCAGCCAAGCAGTCAAAGTTTGAATTTCAGCATATAATAAAAGCAGAGATGACCAATTTCCAGTCACTGTCACCACAATATTTTATGTGACGTGCTGCTGAGACTGCTTTTGTGGTGATAGAAAATTTTTTAGGATAAGGATTTGTGCTTATACCATGTGGCCGTATGTAACGCTTAACAGCATACTATTAAATGGCAATCGTGTGATGCTGTGCTGTAAAGAAAGGCAGGAAAAATCTGTAATTAATTACGTTCTACAGGAAATACAAGAACCCCAATATTGGCTAAAAATCCTGGTCTCATCATCACGAGGGGCAGGTTTTTCATACATTTTAACTTGCATAATCTTGCATCTGCATATTTGTATAATTAACTTTGTGATTTGGGGTTTGGATCTTCAGTAAATTCAATAACTGCTAAAGTGTTTTGTTCCTAATTGCAGAGACGTGTCAGGTTTACGCCTCTGGCCATAACAAACTCAGGCATCAAACTAAGTCAACATAAAGTAATTAAAGAACAGTTTAAACACATAAGCCAAAACTATAAGGAAACCTGTCCTAATATTATCAAGGGGATGCTGTCGGATTTGAGATTGTCATTGAAAGGTATGGGAAGCACTGCTTTCATTATCTTCTCAACCCTGGTTCACTTACTTCTCTAATGCTCTAATGATCTTGAATTTACTATACACAGCTTAAACAGAACCAGTACCATTCACATTTATACAAGATCTGTCACCCTTACACAGCTGGGTTACAGTACTAAAGTCTTTCATTTGCTAAATATACAGAATAAGAATTCTCTGCTATGTGCAGCTTTCTGTTTAAAATTAATTCCTTGCTTTGAATAAAACTGAAAAAAACTTTTTTAAACTGGTAAAAAACCAGTGCAATTATTATCCATCTATTCACCCAGTCATTTTCTGTATGCATAGGGCTAAACCCAGTCCTAACCCACATTAGGCGAGAGGCTTGGTACACCATGTTTTGTCACAGAAATGACACATACAGTATATATTACATTAAAGTCGTCAGTATATCCATGTCGGCTCTGGAAGGAAAGTCAAAATCCTTGCTTTGAAATTGAACTCAGTTTTATTTATATAGCACCAAATCACAATCAGTCGCCTCAGGGTGCTTTGTATTGTAAGGTAAAGACCCTACAATAAAAGAGAGAAAACCCCAGCAATCAGACGACCCCCTATCAGCAAGCACTTGGTGACAGTGGGAAGGAAAAACTCCCTTTTAACAGGAAGAAACCTCCAGCAGAACCAGGCTCAGGGAGGGGCAGCAATC
>VUQS01070753.1:0-16068 GCA_015108495.1 Heterochromis multidens
TGGTTGTGCTTTTCATATCAAGCAATGCCAGTGCTGCCTAGTACCTATAGACACAATACAAGTGGCTTCAGGCAATGGCACTTTTATTCAGCATATTTTCTTAGAACTTCTGAGGTTGTCAAGTTATTTTGAAGAATTTTTTATGACACTTTTTTTCATTCTTGTGCTACTTTGGAAGTGTGTTAAAGTGACAATTGGCTTTGACTTTTTCTATAGCTGACACATCAGTACCTGACAATATGTCCCACCAGTGAAACTGCCTTTGTGATTTCGAAGAAGTTTTATTCAGCCAGCACTGTGGTTTGCACCAGCTCTGTAACTGTTACGACAGGTCACTGTAACCTGAGGCCTCTCTGCAAGTCTGCACATGAAGCACATCAGCATCTAATTATTCATATTGCAATACAAGTTGTCCAGTGGATACTCTGGTGTTGATGCGGAACTACATAATCAACTATATTTGGACATGAATGTCAATTTGCGCATGCGAGCATGTGCCAGGGAAGGAATGAAGGGAGTTGTAAATTAAATAGGGTTTTCTGAAGTGTCTATTTTTTAAATAACATTTTGTGATGGAATTAGTCATGTAGAAGAGTAAGCAGAGCTCCCTCGTGGTGCCTGTATGAATCTATTCCTCACAGTTGCACTGTACTGGTCAAACAAATTAAATTACTACACCAGTATGTAAGTAATTTTATGTAAATTATGGTGTTAATGTTCTGTGTCGTGCTGTTGATGATGAGCTGGTGTGTTCCTTGTCTGGTGGCTCTTGTCTACAGGCCTGCCTGAAAATGAACAAGTACATTTGCCATGATTGGTCAACAGTCTGCCCTATTTCTTTCTATCCACTGTCTGCTTTTGTAAAAGAACTTAACATGGCTTTGTTGGCTTGAGGCTAGAACAGTAGTGGGAATTTGTTAGAATAGTGGCTACAATGCACATGCTGTTCTATTGCTGTGAGTAAAGGTGCTGTATGTGTGTCTTGTTTTTGAACTTCTGTAGATACTTTTGACTTAAAATGCATGACATATGAATCAGTATATCTTCATGCCACGTTTCCAAAACTTTAGAAGACCCAAACAAGCAATAGCAAGGGCCAGGAGAGAAAAAGTCCACAAGAGCATACATTTAACCCCAGAAACATGGAAGACCAGCACCAAGAGGGATGGATAACATGGCTTTGGGGTGCTGCCTTGTGTTTTTCTTTTTCTCAATACAACTTTCCTATTTACTGAAAGGCAGTTTGTGATAAGGCTCAGGCTGCTGAGGAACTGAGCATTTCTTCTCCATTCCCATTTTTCTTCTTCCCAAGTGTTTACACACCACTACATCTCTTTCCCTTCACCCCCCAAACATAGACAGTATGAAATATTGACATAGCTACAGTGACGTCACCCATTGGTCTCTGAAGTCCAGTTTTGAAGTTTCAAGATGAGCATCGTCACTGTCGCCATCTTGATTGCAAAATATCAGATGTGACAAGGAGGGGCGGATCTGATTGTGAAACTGCATTCTCATTGAGCAATGACTTGTGATTGACAAGTCATTAGCCAATGTGCATGCAGTTTCATACCACAGATAATCCTCTATTTTGAAACTTAGCAAGACTAAGATTTACAAAATAAACTTAAATTTTTATTTATTATGATCCAAAATGAGTGGCTGAGGCATAAACTCAGCAGGAGAAGTGTTTACAGAAAGCGGTTATCCTATAGACTTCTATAGCTCTGCAAGTGTTTTTGCAACCACAACTATTGCCATCTGGTAGACTTCATGTAGAATGTATGCTTAAGGTTCGCCCGCATTGGCTTCATTTTACCGACCCAGAAGACCCGTCCATGTTTTTTTACTGTCTATGCCCCATACCGGTCACGGTAGATGGCTGCCCCTCCCTGAGCCTGGTTCTGCCGGAGGTTTCTTCCTGTTAAAAGGGAGTTTTTCCTTCCCACTGCTGCCAAGTGCTTGCTCACAGGGGATCGTCTGATTGTTGGGGTTTTCTTTCTTATATTGTAGGGTCTTTACCTTGCAATATAAAGCGCCTTGAGGCAACTGGCTATGAGTTGGCCTTACTTAGCCAGTGGAATAATTAAATGTTTATTAATTAATCATTAATAATAAATAATTAAACACTGCTATTGTTGTTAGCTCACCAACAGCTCATATTCCATACCCAGTTATTCATTAACCATCATTCATATTCCATACCGTTACTCCAAAGTTTCCTCCATTTTCTTTGTATGGTTGATTACAAGATTCATGGAAATTTTCTTCATTTGGGCTGGGTTTGAAACTCTTTGTGAGGCGAGCCTTTATTCACATAATAGGCCCATTAAATTATTTTTATAAAAATAAACAGTTTCGAGTTTTTAATTATTTATTAAATTGCTAATAAAAGGTTTGGAGAATATGGTACTCTAATTAGATGTTTTGTCCTCATCTGTATCTATGTTTTGAAGTTTGCACTGTATTCTTTCCCACTTAGGTTTCAATTCTATTTTTCAAGCATTTGATTTGCTTTAAATTTAATTTCAAGGGTGTCTGCTATGTTAACATATGTGTTGCCTTATGGTAAAATAATGGTCCCAGCAAGTGTATGTCACGACCAGCTAAGCTGAAGGAAATAGGTGGACTCGGAAACAGACTTGTCAGAGGCAGCGATGCTGAATTCAGAAAGTTTATTCTTACACTCAGGGATATTACAAAAGATTGGAGAGACTGGGGAGTCCGGCACTGAGGATCAGGTCCGTGCATGAAAAACGCCGAAAGAGGAGAGTGCAGACTATCTTGCAAAGACTGAAGACTCGAGCTGGTCCATTTATACAGGTCATTAACTGAATAGAAATGAGGAACAGGTGTGCTTGGCAATCAAGCGTGATACAAAATCTGCCCAGGTGGTAGACAGACCTGCCCAACCCACGACCTGGAACAGGAAGAGGAACAGACTCTACACACAGCAAACAACAGAGACTATGACATTTTATCTACATTCTTGATACTTGTTTTATAAGTCTATTATTAGCCTAAAGTATTTTAAAAAACTAATCTCAACATGTGGTCTTTTAGCTGTTTAGAGCTTTTCATCCATTATCTCCTACACACTCCATTAGATGGTTGTCATGGAACAGTTTAAATCCACATTGTACTGTTCTATATCGTGTACTTAGCTTTCCTACTGCTGCTTCTTGGGGTGGCTTAAATTTGCAAAGCTACTAGACTTAGTTAGTAAGTAATTGTTAAAAAGTTTTATTTTCTGATGACTTAACCAAACTTGCCATATCCCAAAAAGCTGAATCTGTTCATCTGAACGTAGCGTTGAAGAAGTCACCAGGAGGTGACGAAACATTTCTCCCGCTGAAAACACGACGTGCAGATGAACAGATTCAGCTTTCTGGGATTCTTTTACCTGGATTATTGAGCATGCATCAAGACAAACTTGCCATACTAATCAAGATTTCTGCTCCTATACAGACTTTCAACAGTAATAGCCAACTTAATGGCCATACACTCCTTCTCCACTGTTGAATATCTGGTTTCTCTGTCCAGAAGCTTGCAACTCAGAAACACGACCGGCTTCCTTTCTCCATTTATCTGCTGTAGCAATGATATGTGCTCCTCCCAGGACTTGCTGAATATGACATCATTTAGGTATGCAGCTTAAAACTCACATCTCTCAAGATGTGATCCAATAAGCCTCTGAAACATAGCTGGTGCTCCCTTAAGACCAAACGGCATGACTTTAAACTGATTCAGACCAAATGGAGTTTTGAAGGCTGTTAACTCCCAGGCCTCTGGAGAACTATTGGAGGCAAGGTTGCAATATACTTTGCTTTCTAACTCGCTCCACCAGGTCATCTATTCTGGGCATAGTGCTCCTTGAATGCTGTGTCAACCTGAGACACAGCATTCAGGTACCGAAAGTCAGTGCAAAATCTTAATGAACCATCTTCTTTTTGGCACCAAAACAACAGGGCTGCATAATTAATTGAAGGACACATCAATTATATCCAGCTCTAACATCAACTCATAACAATCAAATTCATATGTTACCTTACCAACACATCTGGTAACTTCATAAGATCCATGCCACTTGGTCAGAAGCTTACTGTCTGAAGTTGGGAGCAGCAACACTCACTAGCTTGGTTAAAAAACTCTGTCCCTGGCTTTCTGAGCATACCATTTATTCTAGTTCTGCTGTGCTGTTTTCATAGCTTCCTGGGCTAATGCTGCCATTTCCTCTAGTTTTTGTCTCATCTTGACCACAGCCACAACATTTTCTCCAGTTGATTTAGGATTTTCCCAATAATCCTTCAACAGATCCAATGGCCCTCTGACTTGGCGTCCATACAACAGCTCAAATGATGAGAAGCCTGTAGAAGCTTGAGGTAAAATTTGTTCCACAATCTGTCAGGACCGAACAGTTGTACCAGGCAGCTGGCAATATTTCTAGCCTTCACTGACTTCAAGGGACACACCATTCTAATCTAACATTCTATTCCATTCTGTATTATGACATTCCATTCGGTGCTCAATTGAACTGTCAAATGTACAAATACAATTGTGGGATTTGAATAAAATATCTGTATATGCCATATAGATGATGGGATTCACAATGCCTTAGGCATTGTTTATTAGTTTCATCAACATTGGTCCACTTGTCTAGGAGGAGATAGGGAACATACAAACATACATACACTATATTGCCAAAAGTATTCACTTGCCCATCCAAATCATTGAATTCAGGTGTTCCAATCACTTCCATGGTAACAGGTGTATAAAATCAAACACCTAGGCATGCAGACTGCTTCTACAAACATTTGTGAAAGAATGGGTCGCTCTCAGGACCTCAGTGAATTCCAGCGTGGTACTGTGATAGGATGCCACCTGTGCAACAAGTCCAGTTTTGAAATTTCCTCACTACTAAATATTCCACAGTCAACTGTTAATGGTGGTGTGAATGTGAGTTTGAATAGTTGTGTGTCTCTTTGTGTTAGCCCTGTGACAGACTGGCGACCTGTCCAGGGTGTACCCCGCCTCTCGCCCTACGGCAGCTGGGATAGGCTCCAGCCCCCCCGCAACCCTGTATTGGATACGCAGCAGAGAATGGATGGATGGATGGAACTGTTAACTGTATTATAACAAAGTGGAAGCAACTGGGAAAGACAGCAACTCAGCCACGAAGTGGTAGGCTATGTAAAATCACGGAGCAGGGTCAGTGGATGCTGAGGTGCTAAGTGTGCAGAGGTCTCCATCTTTCTGCAGAGTCAATAGCTACGGACCTCCAAATTTCATGTGGCCTTCAGATTAGCTCAAGGACTCATAACTGGTGGCTGTCAGAACTAAAGAACAAAATCAGCATCTGAAAATACCAATATTACTTTTAGCCATCCATTTTTCTTAAACCCTCTGACCTCATGTGCTCCTTGAATCAGCCTGCCACTGCCAGTTTATTTATTCCCTACTCTTTTGCGAGACAGAGACAGAGCTCAGTACATGTAAGTAGCAGTACAGAGGATAAGTGATCAGTAAGGGAGATTAAGTAAAAGGCTTTGAGAATGTGTTCAGGTTTGTCAATTTATCTCTCACTATAGCAAAGAAAAAAGAAATAAAAAGCAAAGTTGATCAGCAAAATGGTCATTAAGCATTATTTAATGCAATATTAGAATCAAACCTGCAGCTTGAAAAGTTATTACTTCCAAAGGACAAAATTCTTGAGCAACCCCTCATTTCTTTATATTTTGCTTCCAAGTACTCAGACTGCCTTATAATTTTTAAAGTGTTCTTGAGCAATAGTTCTTCAGGCTTCAAAGTTTTTCTTTGGACATGACCATTTTCAGAGGAATATTTTTTTTTGATCTGTTTGTTTGTTTGTTAAACCACTTAACACTGACCTATGAATCATTCAAGCAAAAATGGCACCTAACTCAAGGGATGAACCACCCTTGTGTCTACACATAACAGACAACTTAGCAAAGAACCAAATTTTAAATTGTATCTTTAGGCACTTTGGTACTAGCAGCCTATCACAAAAACACATCATTTGTTCCATTTCTTTAGTTGTATCTATAAAAATGCTAAAGACAACACAATTTGACAGGCATAAATTAGTATTTTTGCACCAACAAGGTGATTCCCAAAGAGCTATAAGCCAAAAACCTGGCATATCTCAGCATGATGTACAGTCTGTCTTACAATTTGAGGAAACTGGACAAGTGGAGGACAAAAGAAGTGAAAGGCCTAAAAAACTATCTACAGCAGATGAACAGTATCTGAAAGTCATGCCCTTAAGAAACAGGAAAAAATCCAGCAAAGACCTGACACAGGATATGAGAGATGCATCTCACCCTTCAGTTGATCCATCTACTGTTCACTGAAGTCTCATCAGAAATAATGTCAGTGGAAGGGTGGCTGTCAAGAAGCCATTCTTAATGAAAGAAAATGGGGAACAAAGGCTGAGGTATGCCACATTACACAAGAACTGGGCGGAAAATCAGTGGCAAGCTTTGGTTCCAATTGTTAATATGTATAGAGGAGGTCAGGAGAGAGGTACAACAGTGAGTATCTACAGCCATCTGTAAAACATGGTGGAGGCTCTCTCATGGTTTGGGGCTACATTTCAGCCACTGGTTTTGGGGATCTTTTTAAAATAATCTTTTTAGAATTATGAACGCAGAACCATACCAAGAGATTATGATCCAGCATGCAATTTCATCTGGAAAGCATCTGATTGGCTTTTTCAAACACACTGCCAATGCAGTAAAAGCAGTGGCATGTGACTTTTGTAGAAAGACAAGCAGAGATTATGAACACCCCCACCCCAAAAATAAATAAATAAGCTTTCTTCAGTCTTTAACAAGACAAATTGGACCAGATTTAAACATACTGCTCTGACACCTTCTTGCTGCACTCTTCCTGGAGATCTTCACTCCTTCCTGGCTGTAGAATTGTAAAAATTTTATTACTACTATAGTTATCTAACTATTTACTATAGCTGGCGATGGTGAATGGTGGGGGGATTTGTTTTAGAACCACTGTTTTAGCAAAAGTAGCAATAAAATCCTATAAAAACACCTCACTACCCATAAAACAGTATTACTGGCAAATTCTACATAAAGTATCAAAAATGACAATATTTATTCTGCATCATATTCTATAAAATCATATGTTTGCAGTGTCTATCCTGTGAGTACCACTCTAAAAAAAATAGTTGTTAATGAGCTCAGAAACACGGGCCTCTTGATCAAGTGTTTTAAATATGTTTATAAAAAAAAAATTAAAAGGCTAGAGCATGTGTCATTGTTAACTTTAATTTTCATTTTGAATGTACAGAGGGATTAAAAATTAATGAAAATGAAGGTCGTGTATGAGCAAAACAGCTGGTTAAACTTTGTACATTTGGTCAACCAAGTTATTTCTCAGAGATGCTAATCTGAAAGTGTTGGTAGAGCCTGAACTTGTTCTTGCCTCTTCTATTAAATCAGACATGGCAGGAGTTACTCATTACTAATGTGCTAAATGAGTTATTAAAGGTTTTGTATATCACACATATCGGTTGAGGTAGTTACTAAGAGAAAACTCAGCTATTATGATGCTGAATGAGAGTGCTTGTTTACTTGATCATGCTAGCTCTGTTTCTACACAAATCACAGAGGGTAACTGATTTCAGAGCAGTGAAAGCAGAGCCAGCAGCAGCTTGGCTAGCACACTAATCTCCTGTCAGTCTCCCGTTGAAGACCAGAGGTTTATCCACAATGTGCATGTGCAAACAACCAACTGCAAGCTGCTGCCCCCTCAGTTTGACGAGCTGCAGCCATTGTTAATGAGACATGCATATCAAATGAGAACTCCTAACCCATACAGTTTTTTATGGCTCTGATATCAAGCGGCATTAATTCTGCTTCCAGAGACAATAGCCAACTGTGGCCACAAAATGGCAGTGATGTAAAGGATGGATGTAAACAGGCATGAGAAAAGCTTTATGACATTATGCTGTTTGAGATAAAAGGAGGGGGAGCTTTACTTTAGTGTGTTTTAATTAATGTGTGTGAATGTTAGGTTGAAAGCTCTTTGAGTGCTCGAATAGAGGAGAAAAGTAAGTACCAATCCATCCATCCATAGGAAAACACACAGTGGAATACTATCAGTCAAGGACAGGCCTCCCCAAAGACTGGACCTCAACATTATTAAAGCAGCATGGGATCATCTTAACAGAGAATGGAACAAAACGTCCAGCTCCACCACTCAGACTCCGCCAAATAGTTTACCTCCTCATTGTGGTAATCAGGCTCCTTAATGTTACTCTCGCATAGTTCGACTCCCTGTGCTAACTCCTCTGTCTCCCTGTTTCCAGCGTTATTCTCCATGGCTGAAGTGTGGAATACTAACCCGAGTTACCTACCTGTCTCCGTCAAGATGGTCCGCCTCACCTGAAGGCCTTCTCTGGAGCACTCATTTGCCAACTCATCTGCCTGCTCACTGTCTGACAATCTTCCCTCTTGCAGAAAGACAATCCAGCGGCCCTCCCCTCAGAAAAAAACGCTAATTCTCCTATGAAAACTGCTAATTCTGTCTGCTTTGAATTTGCATTTGAGTCTGCCATCATTAATTGGCCTATGCAGCCCTTGACATAGAATGCTGGTGGGGAAGGCTGGCTGACACAGCTGGCCCTCATCAGGTGCATCAGGGTTTTCCCTATTTAGTAGGACGCTGGGACCAGAAAAGGGGAGAGCTGAACTGAACTAGAAAGAGTGAGGCTAAAAGCCTCTCTAACGTGTGCATGACATTGTTGGTGTAAATAAACATTCTTCTGCCCTGCAAAGGCTGTGTGTGGCTGGGTCCTTGTTACAGTGGTGCCAGAATCCAGCCATGGCATGATGGGCCCACGGTCTGTGCAGGGAGATGAGTTGTTTTGCTGGTTGTGTGCCCGAGCTGGCTCCTTGCCGATGTTTTCCCTGGCTCCGCTGGCGACGGTGCGCCGAATGAGGGAGGGGGACGACCCTCTCGCCTTCCTGGAGGGCTTTGAGCTCGCGGTGGTGACGTGCCGCTGGCCACCAGAGGAGTGGGCGGAACGGCTGCTGCCATTGCTGGCGGGGGAGGCCCGGGTGGCGGCTCTTAGCCTCCCGGTTGGAGAGGGGGCCAAGTTTGGGGCTGTCCGCTGCACTGTGCTGGACCGCCTGGGTCTCTCCCTAGAGGACCTCCACCGCCGCTTCTGGGGAAGCAGGATGGGGCCGGAGGACTGGCCTGTCACCTATGCCTGGCAGCTATATAACGCCGTGGCTGGCTGTCTACAGCCTGGCACCATGGAGGGGGAGGCTCGGATGCTGGCAACCATCGTCCTGGAGCAGTTTGTGGAAAGGTTCCCGTGGGACGTGGGACAGTGGATCCGCGGACATCGGCGAGCCAGCCTGGGCGACGCGGTGGACTGGGCAGAGGAATACCGAGTGGGACAGTGGGGGTGCCCCCTGGAACAGCTGCAGCCGGCGGCAGGTGATTGACCGATTCCGCCCCCGAGGAGGAGGCTCCGAGTACCATCCACACCTCGGCCCACTGCTGCGGAGCAGCGGCCAAACTCTCCTTCTAATTCCCTTTCCATTTCCGTCTCTCCACAGGTCCCAGCGGATGCGGTCACTGGCCCCTAACCACCGGGAGCAGCACAGGCGCTGGAGCAGGTGTGTTGGAAGGGCAGGCGGCCTGGGTTACCTCCGCTGGAGTTGCCCGATGATGGAAGTGGGGCAACGGTTCTGCATTATCAGCCCTCCGACACCCTCCTCCGGTCCGGGAGAGATATACCGGGTACCGGTAAAGTATCAAGGGGGTACATGCCAGGCCTTGGTGGACTCCAAAACCTGGTTCGACCCGGGGCATTGTTGGAGGCAGAGGGGATGGAGGTCAGGTGTGTGCATGGGGATATACGTGAATATCCCATAGTGCACCTGGAAGTAAAATACAAGTGCAAAACACATAGAGTCAAGGCCGCGGTTAGCTCCCGCCTGACGCATCCCCTAATTCTGGGAACAGATTGGCCGGGGTTTAATAACCTGTTGGGGCAGTGTGTGGGGATGTGTTCATGACCATTAGGGACCTGTAAAGTGCTGTGCTCAACGGTGACGTGAGGTCATCCGACGCTGACTCTGGGGAGGAGGGAAATGATTTTCCAGGCAGCTCATTCTAACCCCATGGCAGGGCATATGGGATATGATAAAACTCTGGAACGAATATTGGCCCGATTCTATTGGCCGGCATCCAGGGGGATGTACGCTGAGGTGCACGTCCTACCCAGAATGTCAGCTGGTGAACCAGTCGGCCATCCCGAAAGCGCATTTGCGCCCATCACCGTTAATGGACACAGGTTAATCTCACACAGGCCCAGAGAGCAGATGTTGCTGCATTGCAACAGCGTTTTCCAGATGTGTTCTCCCCCCTGCCTGGCCGCACCTCTCTCATAGAGCACCACTATGAAACGTGCCCTGGCGTGACGGTGCGTTCACAGCCCTATAGGTTACCTGGACATAAAAGGCAATTAGTTCAGAAGGAATTGGGTGAAATGCTGAAGATGGGAGTGATAGAAGAATCCCACAGTGCCTGGTGTAGCCCCATAGTTCTTGTGGTGAAGAAGGATAGGTCTATACGGTTCTGTGTGGATTACCGCAAGATGAATGAGGTGTCAGAGTTTGATGCTTATCCCATGCCCCGGGTCGACGAGCTCCTTGACCGGTTAGGCACTGCTTGCTTTTTCACAACACTGGATTTGACCAAGGGCTACTGGCAGATTCCCTTGTCTCCAGAGGCTAGGGAAAAAAAACGTCCTTCTCCACTCCATACAGTTTGTACCAATTCGTCACACCACTTCCGTTCGGCTTGTTCGGAGCCCCAGCCCCCTTCCAGTGCCTTATGGACCGGGTGCTGCGTCAACACACTGCATATGCTGCCGCCTACCTGGATGATGTCATTATCCATAGTGATACCTGGGCGGAGTATATGCAGTGAGTGGCTGCGGTCCTGGAGTCCCTGAGGCAGGCGGGGTTCACGGCCAACCTGAAGAAGTGTGCGGTTGGACGGAGCAAGGTACAGTATCTGGGGTACCACCTGGGGGGCGGGCAGGTGCGCCCTCAGACAGATCCTGTCCCAAAAACAAAAAAGAGGTGAGGCGCTTTTTGGGGCTGGCTGGCTACTACCGCCTGTTCGTGCCTGGCTTTGCAGAGCTGACCAGCCCCTTAACTGATCTCACCTGAAATGGTGCCCCCGATCTTGTCCGGTGGATGGAGCAGTGTCAGGCATAGTTTGTGCAGGTGAAAAATGCTCTCTGTGGGGAACCCCTGCTCTACACTCCTAACTTTTCTCTCCCTTTTGTTCTGCCGACTGACACCTCGAACAGAGATTTGGGACCGTTTTGTCCCAGCAGGTAAGGGGGGTTCACCGCCCTGTGGTTTACATCAGCCGGAAGCTTTTTTAACGAGAGGCCAGATACAGCACGGTGGAGAAGGAGTGCCTGGCCATCTGGTGGGCAGTCGACTCCCTTCGTTATTACCTCCTGGGCTGCCCCTTCATCCTCTGTTTGGATCACACCCCGCTGCTGCCCGAATCCCTCGTTGGTATCTGGCTCTGCACCCCTTTAAGTTCAAGGTGATCCATAGGCTGGGGGCACAGATGGTTGTGGCCGATTTCCTCTCCCGCTCGGGGGGTGGGATAAGGATGGGCTGGACGGCTCCCCAGCTGAGTCCTTTTTACAATGGGGCTTGAGTACGGTCTGTTGCAATGTATCCACGGTAATATTATACATATTCTTGTTTTAAAAATACTTATTTGAATCCAAAAACATTTAATAATTAACCTCAGATTTATTAACACTAGAACCGCCAGGATTCCAAACTCCCTAGAACTGCCCTGGAGGGGTCATTTTGACCCCCTCCTGCAACAACAGCAGTATTGGCAAATAAATCATTTCTTGAAGTTGTTAATTATCATCTAATTTTTCAAATTTGAATTAAGATTTGACAAAACAAGCATTTAAAATTAATTTTTAGCGGTTTTATTGGTTTCATAAATGATTTAGATTACAGATCGTAAATTTAAAATTCATAGAATAAACTAATAAACAAAGGGTATAACAAATAACCCAATAACATGTAAATAATTTAATCAGAGGAAGAAGGAGGAAGAACATTATGAAAAGTTAAAAATTAATTTTGGATAACATGTGGCATTAATTGCACTAAAATAAAGACGATATAAAAACGCAGCACTCATTGTGAAACAACTCATTGGTTATATTCTAAAACTGACCTCACAGCAGGCTACAAAAACGTAAGAAACATTTTAAATATTTTTTGTAAATGTAGACCTGCAGCTTCTCACCCAGTGTCCACACTGCTCTGCCTCAGTCTGCAGCTTCATCTCCTCAGCTCTGCTCCTCAGGCCTGGAATTGTTCGACTGGGATTTTCTGCTCTTGATTTCACTCTTTATTTCTTGGATTAGTTCTCCACACTCTGGACTCTTCTGCTCAGTTCAGCTACTGCTCAGAACAGCCAACAACCCACCCGGTTCTCCACGTGTTCAGTGGTACACCAGCTTCTGCATCTCGGCCTTTTCGGCACCTTTGCAAGAGATACTTTGCTTAACGAGTGACCAATAAGAAGGTTGGGTCAGATATTTTGAGATGAGTTCCTCTTGTTTTCAGTACATTCTTCTATTACCAGGAAAGATTGACCACCTACTGAAATGTATTTGTTCATCATACAATCATACGGGTGTCAGCACAGAAGCTGACCCTTCTTAGAAAAACACTTGGAGAGGAAACATTTGCACAGGTGTGTACAAAGCACACATGCCCATCACGTACTAATCATATTAATGAATGGGAAAGGGCAAAACTGACAGCTGCTCAATATTATAAAATGTCAGCTGGGCTGTTTACTGTGGCACTGATATCTGTATTTGTAATTGTCATAATTTGTCACTTGAAATTTCAACAATTTCATGACAGCAGGGCTTTATGTTTGGGCATTGTCTAATGAAGGGATCTCTTGAATGCATAGATTTGCTCACATTACTGTGTACAGCATGGAACAAAATAAAAGAGCAAAGCATGCGCAGTATGCTTTGTAAAATATTTCACAAGGTAAAGGTATTCTCTGCACACACCTACATAAAGAAGAAATGTATAATTTGGGTTATTTAAATGTCCAGTTTTTACATGTTCAGTCCTGTGAGAATCTGGAAAAAGTGAAGGAGAGCCTTAAAGTCCTTCAGTCAGATCTGTCACACAGACACACCACTGGGTTAAGGACTGGGCTTGGAGTGGACAGTGGATGTGTGTGTGTGTAGTATGTGGTATAGTATGTATATTTTTCCTTAACAGACCAACAAACAGCAGAAGACATTTTGGTGATGAATTGGTGAGACAAAAACAAAATGGTCTTCTTTGCTACATGGTAGAACCAGCAGAGTTGACATCTTCACTGACAATTATGCTTTCCTAGGCAGCTGACCTTTGATGGTAGGCTTTACATTATTTTTGTTTTAGTTAAGTCTGCTGTCAGCGAAGATAATGTAATACCAAGTAAAAGTGTCCTGTGTTCTTTTAATTTAAGGCATGGTTGACTTCTCTCCAATAAGAAGGTCCCTGATAAGGTGATGGCTGTAAGAAGGCTTGAGGAAGAGGATGTGATACTTCTGAAAGAAATGAGGCAACACTGGAAGTCTCTCAGGCAAAGAGAGATGAGTTTGCAAAATGTGGTGGAAGGTAGGAACAGAAGAAGAAGGCCTGCTGAAAATGAAAAAAGAAAAGTTTTTCTTTATCTTACTGGTATGCAAAACCTCTAGTTTAACTGTTCTTCAGGTGGTAAAAACCTGACTTTCTCTAGCTGCTTTCTTGTGGCAGTTATGTCATATGAACGTTAAGAAAAAGAAAGATTCCTGATTGATTGCTGTGCTGTGTTGTAACATAAAGGCCCTGATTCAGGTCTGCAGTGCATATTGAGCTGGAAGCTAAACTGGAGGCATGTATGACAACACTTCAGAAAGCAGTTCAGATGATGAGAACATGTAACTGTGTGACACCAGAAGAGGTGTGGAACTTATTCTCTGAACACCCTCAAAACTTTGCCCATATTTAATGTGATAGTAACTTTGATGTGCATTTTCTGTGAGGTCCCTCAGGGTTGATGCTCACCAGCATGACTATTATCTTCTACCAAGACTTCTGCTGCACCCCCATCAGCTGTCTTACCCCCTCCATACCTAAGAATGACAACTGACTGTTATATTGAGCTTCTTTGTTAAATCAGTTAAATGTAGAGTCCACTACAATTTTGTCAAATGTAGCAACTTGTTCGTCACAGTCCTTCAGCTCCATGCCAAGTGTGCACACTGTTTGTTCTCAGTCCTGGAGCTGTCACTAAGAAACAAACATGGTGACCCATTCTGAGCATTTGCTTCAGGTGCACTGAAGATAGGAGTGCACTTTTCACTGGCCTTGGATCTGGGATCTCAAACCAGGAATGGCAGAGTTTATTTGTTAAAGTTACTTCATGCAACAGTTTGCAACTATATGAAATTTTATTGGTACTTAGATTTGGTGTCATCTTCTAATTCATTGTGATGTCAGTACAGATGAGCATGCGCTATATTGCCAAAAGTATTCACTTGTCTGCCTTCACATGAGTGACATCCCATTCTTAATCCATAGAGTTTAATATAATGTTGGCCCACCCTTTGCATCTATAACAGCTTCAACTCTTCTGCGAAGGCTTTCCACAAGGTTTAGGAGTGTGTTTATTGGAATTTTTGACCATTCTTCCAGAAGTGCACTTGTGAGGTCAGACACTGATGTTGGACGAGAAAGCCCGGTTTGCAGTCTCCGCTCTAATTCATCCCAAAGGTGTTCTGTCAGGTTGGGGTCATGACTCTGTGCAGGCCAATCAAGTTCTTCCACACCAAACTCACTCATCCATGTCTTTATGGACCTTGTTTTGAGCACTGGTGCGCAGTCATGTTGGAACAGGAAGGGACCATCCCCAAACTGTTCCCACAAAGTTGGGAGCATGAAATTGTCCAAAATGTCTTGGTATGCTGAAGCATTAAGAGTTCCTTTCACTGGAACTAAGGGGCCAAGCCCAACTCCTGAAAAACACCCCCACACCATAATCCCCCCTCCAACAAACTTTACACTTAGGACAGTGTAGTCAGATGAGTACCGTTCTCCTGGCAACCACCAAACCCAGACTCATCCATTGGATTGCCAGATGGAGAAGTGTGATTTGTCATGCCAGAGAACATGTCTCCACTGCTCTAGAGTCCAGTGGTGGCGTGCTTTACAGCACTGCATCCGACGCTTTGCATTGCACTTGGTGATGTAATGCTTGGATGCTCGGCCATGGAAACCCATTCCATGAAGCTCTCTACACACTGTTCTTGAACTAATCTGAAGGCCACATGAAATCAGCTAAAGACACAAGTTAGCATGTTAACAGCTAAAAATGCCAGCTTAGCTGTTGGTGGTGTTCCTACACTTTTGCATGTTTTTTTTAGTTGTGACCTTGCTACTTAACATAACTTAATACCTCTGCTAATGACCTCTGCTAATACAGTCAAGGTCATAAGTATAGGAAAAACTCTGAAATAGTTCAATTTCTGCTGAGTTATTATAGGTACATATGTGCTCTACTGTAATGAGCCTGATTTTGAGCCTGATCCATGGCGATCAGTTATGTACAGGTGCTGCTTCAGACTTTATCACAACATTTATTTTGATACAAATCAGATCTATAAAATTCGCACAGTAACTATTAATAAGGGTTGTTGTATGGTTAATTTGCCATAGCTTAAACTATATTTTTTTACATGAAGCCAATCATACAAAAAAGTAGTACCATTTTTAATATATTTTGAGTGTGTATTTATGTGTGAGTGCATCTATGTAGCTATATTTGGGACATGCACATTTTCACATTTTCAGTAGGTTCCCAAGCAGAAGGTCAAGTCTTTCCATTGGAAGATCATATTCCAATCAATGAATGACAGAATCATGTTACATGAGGCCATGTTTTTTTTACCCCGCCCCCGCAAAAGAA